>BQNB010015557.1:55267-67881 GCA_026074375.1 Tanacetum coccineum
GAATCTACAAGATTAAACAAATTCAAAAAGAGTACACATTGCTTAAATGAAATGATAAATAATCAAAAACCCTTCGGTGATAAATTAGGTTTAGGGTTTAATTCATTTGAAACATCATCTAGTGGAACTAAGGAAATAAAATTTGCAAAGGCTCATAAAAAGGCGTCTCCTGATGGAGGTCCCATAAATATGGGCGGCCCCCTTAATGTTCAGGCGGCCCCCAAAATAAATATGAGACCGCCATCAGCAACGCCTAGATCTGAGAAAACTGTGTCTTTTCAAAAATCCATTTTGGGTCCTAGACCAAAACACATAATTGTAAACAAGGCCAAAGTTCCTGTTGCTAGTGACAATGAAGTTAAACAATTTTATAAGCCATTGTCAAAACCCGGAGTTAGATTTTCTAAACCCAATTTTAGATCAAAAACTCCACCTCCTAGAAGAGTCAATAATAATTATTCTCGTCCTAAAACACCGCATCTAAAAAGACACATTGGTCGACAAAACCAACCTCTTGGCTTTCCCATAAGTTGGAACAACTTTCCACGTCAATGTTACATGCCATGGGAAATGTGTCTTCCATTCTCACATCCCAACCAATTGCAGCAAATGCAAGAGATGTTTGACACTAACAACTTTGGACCCATGAGATATTGGGGACTAAATGTTTGAGTTATTGTAAGAACCCGAATTTAAGGTCATTATTTATTGTGACTTATATATTTATTTTCTAAATTATAGGAAATTTTCCATTTTTTTTGTCTGTGTTTTGATTTTACAGAGTGTGTGTGTCGAGCCTTATATAAAAAGAATATTGGGTTTGGGTCTTGGGCCTAATTTAGCTAGTGGGTTAAGTTAAGTGGTTTAGAACATAAGGGTTTATGGTTTGGGGCCTATGGCCGGTTTAAAGAAAAAAGGGAGGAGTGGGTTTCGGCCCACTTCTTCCTAACTAATAATACCTATAAGTCTCGGGCCCTAAAATCTTTTCTAGTCCGACACTTTTAACACCCCCAAAATCACAACAACGCAGCGGAATACCACTTGGGGTGCTACTTCATAGTTCATATCTTTTACGGATTAGGAGATATGGATCCATAAAAACTAGTCAAATCAGAATGTAGAGTTTTACGTCTTTTGTTGAGTCAATCGTTGGCCACTAAGGAATTAGTTAGAAACCTACCTAAGCTTAATTTTGATCAACATTTTTGTGATGCTTGTAAAATGGGAAAACAAGCTCACACTAGTCACAAAGCTAAGAATGTAGTCTCAACGACTAGATGCTTAGAACTTCTCCATATGGATCTCTTCAGTCCATTCACCGTACGGAGTTACAGAGTAATCGTTACACCCTAGTCAAAGTAAAACTAATCTAGGTAAACCTTGGACCTAGAATTATAAAGATAAAACCGAAGCTTTCGATTAATTCGAAATATTTAGTAGGAAAATCCAAAACCAATTAGGTTGTTCAATAGTGTCAATAAGAACCGACCACGATAGAGAATTTGATAATGAGGTACAGTTTGGAGAATTTTGTAATGCCAATGGTATTACACATAACTTCTTGGCTCCACGCACTCCTCAATCAAATGGCATGGTCGAAAGGAAAAATAAGACACTTCAAGAAATGAGTAAGACTATGTTGAATGAGCAATCGTTACCACAAAAGTTTTGGTGTAACACTGTAGAAACTTCAACATACATTCTCAACCAAATTCTCATTAGAGCCATTCTAGGAAAAACACCTTATGAACTCTTAAGAGGTAGAAAACCTCGCTAGATTAGATTTTAGAGTGTTTGTTAAAGCAAGTGCTATCATTTGAACACAAAAGACTACATACCGAAGTTTGACCCAAAGTTATATGAAGAAATCTTTTCAAGTTATACTTAAATAGTAAAGCCTATAACAACCTAAACAAACACACTAGGAAAGTTAAGAATCACTTAACGCACATTCGATGAAGAATACTTTAATAGTAAGCTATTAAATACCCCCTTTAATCTTCCTTAGAGGGGTGAACCTCACAATTGTAATTTTCACTAATCATTCAATAATAACTACTTTCTTTCTCTAAAATGGCTTTTATTTATTTCCATCATCCCTGACCTCCCGAGATCGTGAATCAAGAAACCTCATAAGTGGTATCAGAGCTGCATGAGTGATTCGTGATGTTTAGCTTATTCTGATCAGCTTATTTGAGCTTATTCAGTCTAGTTCTGCTTATTTAAGCTTATTCAATCCGTTCAGCAGCTTATTAGAGCTTATTCAGTCCAGTTTCAGTCCACATTCAGTCCAGCAGATT
This sequence comes from Tanacetum coccineum, assembly GCA_026074375.1. NCBI lineage: Eukaryota > Viridiplantae > Streptophyta > Magnoliopsida > Asterales > Asteraceae > Tanacetum > Tanacetum coccineum. The sequence goes on from BQNB010015557.1 coordinate 57,568, forward strand.
ATTCGAGCTTATTTTGGTGTTTAGTAGTTTTACAGCTTATTAGTTAGCTTATTACACAGTTTAGAAGCTTATTTGTTATTTTTGATGTGATGATCATCAAGAAAGATTCCAAAATAGTCAAAGAAAAAGTTGAAAGGAAATCTCTTGCATTAAAGGCTAAGAAAGAATCTAGTGATGAAGAGTGTTCGACTTCTGATAGTGAAGACGAAGAGTATGTCATGGCGGTAAGAGACTTCAAGAAATTATTTAAGAGAAGAGGTAGATTCGTGAGACAACCTTGGAACGATAAAAAACATTCCAAAGAAGCCGTGATGACAAGACCGGTAAAAATGATAGAAAATGTTTTAGATGCGGCGACCCGAATCATCTTATTGGAGAATGTCCAAAACCACCGAAAGATAAGAACCAAAGAGCTTTTGTCGGAGGCTCTTGGAGCGATAGCGGTGAAGAAGATGATGAAAAGGTCAAAGATGAAACGTGTCTTGTAGCTCACGCATCAAGTGAGGTATGTTCCAAATCATCTTACTTTAGTGATGAAAACTCATCAATTGATGATATAGCTTTAGACAACGAATATGATAAGTTGTGTAAAATGAGTCTAAAGATAATCACTAAAAACAAAAAGTTAAAAGCTACTAGAAATAGTCTAGAAAATGAGCTTAGAGAATTAAAAGATAAATTGTCCACACTTGAGAAAAACTAGGGAGTTGATCTCGATTGTGCAAAGTGTCATGTACTTAAAATTGAGAATGAAAAACTCAAAGATGAATCTACTAGATTAAACAAATTTGAAAAGAGTACACATTGCTTAAATGAAATGTTAAGTAATCAGAAACCCTCCGGTGATAAATTAGGTTTAGGGTTTAATTCATTTGAAGCATCGTCTAGTGGAACTAATGAAATAAAATTTGTAAAAGCTCAGAAAAAAGCGTCTCATGATGGAGGTCCCATAAATATGGGCGGCCCCCTTAATGTTCAGACGGCCCCCAAAATAAATATTGGACCGCCACCAACAACGCCTGTATCTGAGAAAAGTGTGTCTTTTCAAAAATCTATTTTAGGTCCTAGACCAAAACACATAATTGTAAACAAAGTCAAAGTTCCTGTTGCTAGTGACAATGAAGTTAAAAAAATTTATAATCCATTATCTAAACCCGGAGTTAGATTTTCAAAACCCAATTTTAGATCAAAAAAATCCACCTCCTAGAAGAGTCAATAATAATTATTCTTGTCCTAAAACACCGCAACCAAAAAGACACGTTGGTCGACAAAACCAACCTCATGGCTTTCCCGTAAGTTGGAACAACTTTCCACGTCAAAGTTATATGCCATGGGAAATGTATCTTCCATTCTCACATCCCAACCAATTGCATCAAACGCAAGGGATGTTTGGCACTAACAACTTTGGACCCATGAGATCTTGGGGACCAAATGTTTGAGTTATTGTCTTATATAAATAGATATGCCTTGGAGTCGACTTGGAGCCCGACGAATGGATCAAGGATAGCGGATGCTCTAAACATATGACGGGCAACCGAAAGCTCTTCTCCACTTACAAGGCATACAATGGAGGTAACGTCATTTTTGGTAGTAATCTTCGCGGTAACATCATTGGCAAAGGTACGATTTCTAATGACTCTCTCAAAATAGATAATGTAGAACATGTTGATAACTTAGGATTTAATTTGCTAAGTATAGGACAAATATGTGACAATAAGTGTAGAGTAACTTTCTCTGAACATGATAGTGAAATCACTAAGGACGGTAAAGTCATAGGTAGAGGTATTAGGAAGAAAGGCTTATATGTGATGAAATTAGGAAATAAGCCTAAGGATCAAATTTGTCTAACTACGATTGATGAGAATTCCACCTTGTGGCATAGAAGATTAGGTCACGCAAATATGCGTCTCATTCAATCGTTAGCTTCTAAGGAATTAGTTAGAAACCTACCTAAGCTTAAGTTTGATCAACATTTTTGTGATGCTTGTAAAATAGGAAAACAAGCTCACGCTAGTCACAAAGCTAAGAATGTAGTCTCAACGACTAGATGCTTAGAACTTCTCCATATGGATCTCTTTGGTCCATCCGCCGTACGGAGTTATGGAGGAAACCGTTACACCCTAGTCATAGTAGATGACTACTCTAGGTATACTTGGACTAGATTTCTTAAGGATAAAACCGAAGCTTTCGATCAATTCGAAATATTTAGTAGGAAAATCCAAAACCAATTAGGTTGTTCAATAGTGTCAATAAGAACCGACCACGGTAGAGAGTTTGATAATGAGGTACAATTTGGAGAATTTTGTAATGCCAATGGTATTACTCATAACTTCTCGGCTCCACGCACTCCTCAATCAAATGGCGTGGTCGAAAGGAAAAATAGGACACTTCAAGAGATGAGTAGGACTATGTTGAATGAGCAATCGTTACCACAAAAGTTTTGGTGTAACGCCGTAGATACTTCAACATACATTCTCAACCGAATTCTCATTAGAGCCATTCTAGGAAAAACACCTTATGAACTCTTAAGAGGTAGAAAACCTACGTTAGATTATTTTAGAGTGTTTGGAAGCAAGTGCTTCATTTTGAACACAAAAGACTACCTTACCAAGTTTGACCCAAAGTCATACGAAGGTGTCTTTTTAGGTTATTCTCAAAATAGTAAAGCCTACATCATCCTAAACAAACACACTAGGAAAGTCGAAGAATCACTTAACGTGACATTCGATGAAACTCCTCCACCCTCTAAGACATCACCCTTGGTGGATGATGACTTAGATGAAGAAGAAGCAATAAAAGTCACCGAAAAGAAAAACCTAGAAAACGACATTGTGGATGAAACTTTAGAGGTTGATGAAATAATCAACATTAAGGAATCTAGGAACCACCCATTAGAAAATGTCATAGGAAACCTTAACCAAAGAACCCTTAGATCACAAGCCTAAAACCAAAGTAACTTCTTTTGTTTTATATCAACTATAGAACCTAAGAATGTGAATGAAGCATTAGGAGATGAAAGTTGGATAGTCGCCATGCAAGAAGAATTAAATCAATTCGTTGCTAACGACGTTTGGGAGTTAGTTCCTCAACCTAGGAATATGACAATCATAGGAACTAAGTGGGTATTTAGAAATAAGTTAGACGAGAACGGTATTGTTTCTCGAAATAAGGCTAGGTTAGTTGCTCAAGGCTACAACCAACAAGAGGGCATCGATTATGATGAAACTTATGCCCCGGTTGCTAGACTTGAGTCCATTAGAATATTATTAGCTTATGCTTGTGCCTTAGACTTTAAACTATTCCAAATGGATGTAAAAAGTGCATTCCTGAACGGTTTTATCAATGAGGAGGTATACGTGGCACAACCTCCAGGATTCATTGATTTCGAAAAACCGGATCATGTTTATAAATTAAAGAAAGCTTTATATGGTCTTAAACAAGCACCCAAAGCTTGGTATGATAGATTAAAAGCTTTCCTTATTAAACATGAATATAAAATAGGAATGGTAGATAACACTCTTTTTACTAAGAAGAAAAGTTCAAATCTCATCATTGTTCAAATATATGTCGATGACATTATATTCGGTTCGACTTGTCAAGACATGTGTGATGAATTTGATTTGCCAAATCATGCATGACGATTTGAGATGAGCATGATGGTGAACTTAACTTCTATCCTAATTACTAATAACAAAATGAAGATGTATTCTTTAATCAATCTAAGTATATTAAAGAAATGCTTAAGAAATTTGGTCTAGAAGATTCTAAACCAATGAAAACCCCTATGTCCTCCGATACTAAACTCACGAAAGATGAAGAGTGTGAGTCGGTAGATAGTACCAAGTATCGAGGCATGATAGGTAGTTTATTATACCTAACGGCAAGTAGGCCCAATATCATGTTTAGTGTCTGCCTCTGTGCCCGCTTCCAAGAGGCTCCCAAAACCTCTCATCTTGAAGCGGTTAAGGATTATGGTATCCTAAGGGGACCGGCATAGAAACCGTAGTATATACCAACTCTGATCATGCGGGAGATTATGTGGACCTAAAGAGCACTAGCGGTATTTGTACGTTCGTGGGATGTTGTTTGACATTTTGTTGTGAGGCTTGGTCACTAAAACCCTATTCTAAACATAACAAGCAATACTAACTGCTTAATCCCAAAATGTAGTAGGTAATAATGAATCTGCTAGCATAGTCCTAGCTGCCTCTATTAGTGTCATATTCTTTCTTTTAGCAACTTCATTTTTTTGTGGAGTTCTGGCAACACTAAACTCCCTCGTAATCCCTTTTAACCCACATAACTGATTCATGTCATTATTTATAAACTCAGTTCCAGATTTTAATCTTATGATTTATTTGGTTTTCTATGCCAGTAATAAAATTTTTAAGGATCTCACTAGTCTCATCCTTAGTGGCCAAAAAGAAAACCTAACTAAACCTACTATATTCATCAGTGACAACAAGGCAATATATCTTGTGATTAATACTCCTTACAGATGTTGGCCCAAATAAGTCCATATGCAACATTTGTAAGGGTTGGCTGATAGAGCTCACAAGCTTGGTCTTACAAGAAGATTTGTGTTGCTTTCCTTTCTGACAAGCAACACAAGTATGGTCATTTTCAAAAAGCTTTGAAGGCAAACCTCTAACAAGGTTTCCCTTCACAAGTTTGTTCATAGTTTTAAAGTTTATATGACCAAGCCTCCTTTGCCATAAATTAGACTCATCAATTGTAGCCTTTGCAAATAAAAGTCAAACCTCCTGAAGGAACAACATTCTTTAGATAAAAACTATACATTGTTCTGTCTGGGAACTTTAAGCAAGACTTGACTTTCATCAAGTAGCTTAAAGTCAGGAGATAGAACAAGACATTCAGTCTCAGTGAAAAGAACACTGTTTTTCTTGTCACACATTTGTGAGACAGAGAAAAGGTTAAACTTAAGTTCCTTTACAAAGTATACATCTTCAAAGTCTAATTTCCCAGTCCTAATTTTACCTTTTCCAGTAATTTTACCTCCTTTAGGACTTCCTGCAAATGCAACAAATCCACCATCAACCTCTTAATAATCTGTAAGAAAGGACTTGTTTCTAGTCATATGCCTAGAGCATCCACTATCAAAAATTCCTTGATCCTGTAAAGTATATTGTGGATTACCCTGCACTCAAAATGAGAGAATTAGTTTCTCTTGGGGACCCAAGCCATTACTGACTTGAGTCTGCCTTGTAGATCAACATAGTCAAATCTTTTAAGCATGTATGATCCACTGTCTTTGGAGGTATGGTCAATAACATTTCCTGTTGGTCTCCAAATCCAGCATGCTGAGGACTTAACAGCATTTTCCCCATATCCCACAGCAGCACTAACTACTGCTTTTGGCCCAGCAGTAGTTACATTGTTAACCCTAGCAGTTTTAACTTTTTCATTAAGATTATAGGTTTTAGCTGCTGATTTTTAGTTAAAAGCCCTTCTTACTGGTGAATGTGCTTTAAAATAAGAATATGTTTTGGGTAATGCATCATTCACTTTTGATTTAGGTGAAGCATTATTAACAGGCCTGGCAGTACTAATTGATGTTGCTGCTCTTGGAGAGTTTTGCTTAGCAACATTAACTAGTACTTGTCCTAACTTTGTTGCAACTTCTATTGGAACAAAATTCCTTTTAAGATGTGGGTGAGTCAATTTATTTTGGTGGTTCACCCTCTAAACATTGTTCCATATTGGTCTAATTTCCCTTTGACCAGTAACCCTTCCCTTATTATTCAACACAGGTTTTTCTACCATTTTATTGTCATGAAAATCGCAGTCTTTGATTAAATGGTTAAAACTCCCACATACAAAACAAGCTTTCTTTATAAACTCAAAACCATTTCCAAGTTTCTGAGTCATCATTCCATTCAAGTTTCTTCTATTACCCCTAGGACTTTGACTTTTCTTGGGATACTCTACTTGCTTATGTGTGTTTTCCTTATTAACAGATTTCACATTCTCATCAGATTTGACAAAATTGATTTTTGTAAACATTGGTTTTGTTTGATCAGTTTTAGGTCTAAACTCACTATCATTATCACTATCAGTGTCCCAATCTTCAATGATAGGAGCATTAGGCCTAACAGTTTTAGGCTTTTCTACAATATCCTTACTAGCCTTAGATATACTAGTTTCAGTTTCACTCACTTTAGTCTTATAGACAAAATCATCTAACCCAACAAAGGATAAGTCAAGTTTTGAGGGTATGTAGTTCCCAGTGTAGGGAGGGGGAACTGCATGAAACCCTTCACCTTTTTTGAATCTATCATTTACATGACTATTTTCTACATTACTTTCTCTACTTTTAACACACCATGAATCACTTCACTCTTATTTATTTGACTATCATAACCAAGACCGGCTTTGTCTTTAGCACTTATTTGACTATTTATCAGTTTAGTTAGATTCTATGATGATTCTTCAAATTTTTCGAGTTTAAGTTTCAAATCATCTTTCCTTTTTAAAGCTTCTTCTAACTGATTTTTAAGGTCTTTGATAGAGATATCTTTTACTTGGACATCATACTTTAAAAATGCAATATCTTCTTCATAAACAGCTTCAGTCTTTACATGAACAACTATCCTAGCTTCTAGTGATTCTAATCCTATTTGATAACCTATAATTTCTAGATTATATTTATTAAGAGCTTCACGCTATTGATCATACTGTTTTTGAAGAGTTTCATATGATTTTAAGCAATCTTTAGAGCAAGTATGTACCTTTGAGTCTGAACTTGATGAACTTGATGAGCCTTGGGAGGTATAGGCCATTAGAGCAAAGTTTGTGATGCCTTCTTCAGCCTGAAAGCTCCAATCATAACCACCTATCCCATCTTGAACAACTAAGGTATTTGCAGGAGTTTCCACTAGTACAACCCTTCTTGGAGCATCTCTATTTCTATTCCCCTGATTCCTTGGTGCCCTGCATTTTCTAGCAAAGTGACCTCTCCTGTGGCAGTTGTAACATTCAACATTTGTCTTATCAAAGCCAACAGTTTCTTTACCATTTAAATTCAAATTCTTTCCTGTCTTCTTTAAGAATCTTTTCACCCTCATGGTAAGCATGGCCACCTGCCATTTGAGATCCATCTCTTCAAGATCATCAGTATCAATTTGCTCCAGATCTTCATTGTCCAATTATGGACTATTAGATTGATTAGCAAAGAAGGAAAACATGACATCATCAGCATAAGTTGAGAAAGAAGCTTGTCCCTATGAACTAGCAGTAGAAACTTCATGAGCAGTATTAACTGCTTCATTAGTACTGCAAGTGTTTTCTGAAGATAAAAAAGCCACATTTTGAGAGTTTGAGCTTGATTGGCCTTTAATCTCAAATTCATACACCTTCAGATTATTATATAAATCATCCATGCTCAATGTGTCTAGATCAGATTTGTTTCTCATGATTAAAGCAATATTGTTCCAAGCTAATGGTAGACTTCTCAGCAACTTTAGATTTTCATCTTCTTGAGAGATAACTTTACCATGAATTTCTAATTGGCTGATGAGTTTCTGAATCCTATCATAGGTTTTATCCAGTCCTTCAGATCTTGATGCAGCAAAATTCTCATATTGCTGCTTCAGTATGGTTTTCTACATTTTCTTTGATTCTTTATTGCCTCTAAATCTGGCCTTGATTGCTTCCCATAAGGTCTTTGCATCCTTAATTCCATGAAACTTCAATAGGTGTTCATCAGGAATGGCCAACAACATGGTGCTTTTTGCTTTCAATTCATTCTTTCTTGCTAGTTTTTGTTCAGCAGTTTTAGGAGGAATGAGGCCTTCAGTACCAGCACAAGCTGATGCAATAGCAGGTGCATCACCATTTACAATAACCTCCCAAAGAGCATAATCAGTATGAGTAAGATATTGCTCCATTCTCATGCTCTAGAGATCATAGTCTCCTGTTTTGAGTACTGGAAGTTTTAGTGCAGACACTATTTGGGTAGTTTCTGATTATAACTTCATCTTTTCTTTGACTAACAGATCTTGTGTAGATATAGTGTTCTTCTTATTCAAAGTTTCTCAATAAGCTTTGATACCGCTTGTTATTTGTAAAGAATATATGTATAACTTAGTGTTGATCTCTCTATTCTTTTGAGCTCACAATTTCTCTCTATCTGTTTTTGTTTTCTCTCAATTCTTTTAAGCTTACCAATTCAGACAGTTGTGTACAAAATTCCATCAATTCCTTTAGTTTCATGTTGTCCTTCCCACTTCTAAGTGTGTTAACTCTTGAGAGAGGTGGATCATTAGATTGTTTAAATGCAACCTCAAATCTAGTTTGAGCTTCTACACCCCCCCCCCCCCTTAATATGGTATTTTGGCATCTGGGACCACTACCTGAATCAGCTCCTTGAGGAAAAGACTCATTAAGTGTTGCCATGGATTGGGTCCTATTTATGTTACCACTGTCTTGCTCTGCTTCTAAGCTAGAAGCAGTAGTGGTAGCCCTTTCCATTCTGTCTTCCCACTCCTTAATGACAGTCTCATCTATTACAAGGGGAATAGGTCCACTAGACTGAGATATCTCAGTAGTCCTTTTGGCTTTCCTAGGTTTTTGAGTCTTTTTGAGTTAAGGTTGTGATAGAACAGTGATTGGTTCAAGATTAGATAGTGATACAGTTGTGGATGTGTGTTGGGGTTCAGTGGGATTTCCTGATCCTTCATCCACTTTTTCTTAATGATACATTCCCTTTCATCCAATCTTAATTAACCTCCCCTCAAACAATACTTCAAAGATTAAGTAACCCAATGCTAGCAATCAGAAAGTTAAACCTACTAACGTCAAAAGCCTTTGTGAGAAGATCTGCAACATTGTGGTCTGTGTGAATCTTGATCACTTAAATCAACTTCTTCTCATAAGAATCTCTGATGAAATGGTGCCTAATCTTTATGTGTTTGGTTTTAGAGTGAAACACTGGATTTTTCACAATACATATTGTGCTTTCATTATCAATGTAAATCTTGGTGTTCATAAAGTTAAACCCATAATCAAAGCATTTGCTTTTGAATCCATAACACCTGTCTATAACAATTAGCAGCAGCAACATACTCTTCTTTAGTTGTTGAGTTGGCAACCATTGTTTACTTTTTAAATTGACATGAAATCAACCTTTTGCCAAGAAATTGACAACCTCCTGTTGTAGATTTCCTATCAAGACTAGCTCCAGCATAATCACTATCTAAAAAAGCTTCCAAGTTAAATGGTGAATCCCTAGGATACCAAAGCCCTAATTTAGGTTGACCTTTCAAGTATCTAAAGATCCTCTTCACAGCATGAAGATGTGAGACTTTAGGAGTAACTTGGAACCTTACACAAGCACAAACAGCAAACATTATATTAGGCCTAGAAGCTGTTAAGCACATCAATGATCCAATCATTGATCTGTATAAGTGAACATCCACTTCCTCGGCTTCTTCATCCTTGAGCAATGCCTTATTAGTATCAATTAGAGTGCTTGTTGTCTTTATTATGACAAAATCAAACTTTTTCAATATATCAGCCACATACTTGTCTTGGCTGATGAAGATTCCATCATCTCTCTGCATGACCTGCAACCCTAAGAAGAAAGTGTTGGGAAATACAAGTCAAAAGGTCAAAGTTCTGCCACGAAAAAGTCGAAGTACTGCTGAATGAAAGATCAAAGTACTGCTAAGTAGAAAGTCAAGGTACTGCCAGTCAAAGATCGAAGTACTGCCGTGGATATAGGAACTATAAAGTTTAAACGGTTGTTTTAGCATTTATCTTGTAACAGTTATTAGTGATAAGTATCAATTAGTGTTTATGATATACAAGGACTGTACATCTACTAGAGGTTATCCTTATGTTTATAAAAGGATCTCTAGGAAGATATTAGAATATAGAACAAACATAGAAAAACACGAAGTTAAGATTTATTAGTATTGTATTAGGGATCTGCAATTTAGGCAGATTCAAAAGGTTTATAAAAGAAATCGTTTGAGAAACTACTGTGTGTTCTTCATAAGTACTGCCAACTAGATTCCGCATAGTTGACAGTATATCAGTGTTTCATTAAGGAATATCGATCCTACATTTATGCAATTGCTTTTGTTTAGAAAATAATTGAACGAGTTATAAACGGAATACACAAGTGCACTCGGTGTTTCTCCAATATATAATTAAAAAAATAGAAGGTGTTTTTATAGACTCCTCAAGAAAAAAAATGTTACCAAAATAACAATTATAATTAATATAAAAACTCCTTTCAATAACATTAGGTAAAAAACTAAAATTGTTCTTAAAATCATGGAGTTGCTAAAA
>BQNB010015558.1:0-55000 GCA_026074375.1 Tanacetum coccineum
GATTAGGTTTGAAACCCTAATCTTCTTAAATCCTTGCAAATGAAGAACCAATACTTGTAAACACCTTAGTGTGTCTTAGGATTGATGTGTATAGGCTTGTATGGATTGTAGAAAAATTTTGTATGATTTGTTTGGGTGGCTTAATTGAGCTGTGGGTTTTGGAGAGCAAAAGGGAGGAAAGAAATGAATTTTTCTTAAGTATAAAGAGTATGTAACTTCACTTATGCATGCATGTATATATAGGAAGAGGTAAGAGATATTTGTAGTTGCAATATTTGACTAGAAAAGTCCAAGGGGAGGGGGGGTGTGCCGTGGGTTTTCAAGGGGACAAGGGGACCAAAAAGGAGGGTTTCAAGGGCTTTAAAGCTTATGTTTATGTGTTCCTCCTAATGGGAATCATCCCATGAAATCAAGGGTTAGTGTTTTCTAGTTTAATTTCTTTTATATAATGTTTACTTGTGTTTTTATAAAGAAAAGTGTAAGTGAAAGTTTTATATAAAAATGTAAAGTGTAGTTTTTATATAAAAGTTTACTTGTAAAGTCTTGGTTATCTTGTAAAGTATTTGTTATCTTGTATAATCATATGAAACGTGTATATATATACATATGCATAAAGTTTTATAAATTTCGATCATTGTATATAAACGTAGGTAATTGTGAAGCACTTGATTTTTAGGTTTCCTCCGGAAAACAACTAATTGTCCATTTATCGCGAAACGAAACGGCTTTCACCATCCAATAAATAATTTGTAATGTTAATAATTATCCTCAAAATAATTACACATTTAACTCTGTTTTGACGAAACAATAATTTGCTTTGTGCCGTTTACGTTAACTGATTATTTTTAGTTTACGCGATTTAACTTAACGATTTCCATTAAAAACAAACGCGTACAATACTAAAAATAAATAGTGACATTATTAACGTCGTACATTGTCCTAAAACACGAGGTGTTATATTGTCGAAGTTGCCTTAGACATTAGACAAACGGGTGAAAAAGCAGCCATGTCAGAAATGGAGATAGTATATAAATTTGATTCACGATCGCCTGTAAGCAAATCATCTCCTTCCAGATTATGCACGTAACATGTCTCAGAACGAAAAGCCACTTCTAAATTTCCATCACAAAATTGTCCAACGCTAAAGAGATTATGTCCAAGGCCTTCAACATAATATACATGACAAATAGTGATATTGCCCTGTATATAATCACCATAGCCTGTGATTGGTGCAAAATTATCATTTCCAAAGCAAACGGTGCCCATGAATTTCTCAATGAAATTTTTTAGCAGTGATCGATCACCCGTCATATGCTTTGAACAACCACTATCAACAATCCATAGAACAATCTGAACTACCTGCAACACAAGAAGAAACAGCACATGGACAAGTGGGCAATTTGACTACCCATTTCTTAACAGAGACCGATTGTTTTTTAGATGAACGACTATTCTGACCATTTGGGTTTGTGTTAACAGGAGACCAAACAACATTTGGTTTTGATTCAAACCATTTTTTCTAGATTCGACTAGTTCGAATCTTGTTCTGTATATATGTGCTTAAAGACTTATCTCGTACATTTCTTCTCTTTGTACATAGAACCTATCGTTAGCTTGTGAGGTGCTTCCGACATCAAAACTTAGGTTTGGGAGACTACATAAGTAGTAAATAAAGAATTAGCTATTTCGAACTCCCTTAGAAAACCTAGTCTTGTGAACTACATAAGTAGTATCATAAGATTTTGGTGTTCTAGATTTAGTGGATAAGGTTCTACGAACAATTCCAAACGCACATTCAATTTATAATTTGCAAAACAATTATCATGACATGGAATAAGCACATTTTGCATACAAGAAACACATAACAAAGTTTTCGCTTTAGGAGCGTTTGCAACATCAACATCAATTACATTCTCTTTGTTTGAGATAACATTTTCAGATGTGATATCTGTTTGCTTATTTTTTCTTAACATAAACTGCTACTTTCTTTGTTGGCTTCTTAGAGTTAGCTAAGACACTATCCTTGACATGTGAATCTCTATTCATTGGTCTTCTAACACTAGATGCAGCATTCATTCCTGTAGAAGATAAATCATGCTTAGCCTCGTTTGTTTGTGATTCATGTGTTGTGACAACTTTGTACATTCCAGGTGCTATGACATTCTTGTTTGAATTTACCCCTCTTTGTTTGTAGGTGAAGTCTGTAAAGTGACCTGGTTTGACATGACATGTTTTTCTTTTGATTTTTGAAACATTGTTTTCTTTTTAATAACATGTTTGTGTAAATGGTTGTAGGACACAAAGAAGAGGTTGAGAACCAATTGTCATGTCAAACTTAGTATTTACAACAACTTACCTTTTTCAACATTTTGCCTGTCTAGTTTTTACTCAATATGGTAATCAAAAGATTCAGATTCTCAGCAACGAATAGGCACCATACGCATATGTTTTTCTCAGAGACATGAGCCATTAATTCGTCCATTCCGTTTGAGTTAGAGACCATGTCTTTTGATTGAATTAAAGAAGCTTTTGATATTCTAATTGACATTGTCAGTTCTATTTATCAAAGATTTTGCACCGTAAAATCCAAAGGACCACGTCTCATCTTCAAGTTTCTCCCATTTTTGCAATCCAAAATAATCAAGAGAATTTGTGTTTTTTATTCTGAAAACTTGGAAATCCCACTTATGTTTTTCGATTTCATGTTTAACTTTAATTTAAAAATTCAACACTTTGCTTTTTCACACCTATGAACATCTTTTCAAGATTTTTAAGTCTTGCTTTGCAACCTCTTGAATCTCGAGGATTTCTTTTTAAGTGTTAAATTCAGCATAGCGTGAATTGTCTACACATTCATATTTAACAACACACTTAATCAACTGCAGCGTGAGAGATACGTCCAAAAGTTGATCTTTCAAAAAAATCATTTTGCTCTCTAGTTCACAAGTTCCTTTCTGTAGAATTCACAAACATCTTCATCTCTTTATATACCCACCGAAATAGTGTCTTAAAGAATTCAAAAATAGAACTGCAACTCGTTGACAATTGGTTTGAGTTGATCTTGACAAAAATCATTGAGTTGTATTTCTTCAGGTGACGTATAAAAAATGCTTGCTCTTTTACAGTTCTTTTGAATTAATTCAGACAACCTTTGAAAACAATTTTTTATTTTATCTAATTCAATGATCAAAGGTGACTCACTCGGCATTGATGCCGGGATAGAAGGAGTTGCATTTGAATTCTTGTCAGAAGGAATAAAAGAGTAAAATATTTTTGCTCAGCAGAAAGTTCTTTTTGAGGAACAAAGTCTTTATAGAGAGCATTTATTTGTGCATAATCAATTGTCCAACAATTCTGTTTATTTGCAACAGCAATTAGATCATTCATTTTTTCGTACACTTTTTGTTGACTTTTGGAAGCATCATCAAGAGTGTCCTCAGTATCTCTAACATCAAAAGAAAACTCTGAATTACCTAAACTAGAAGCAAGATATAACTTTGGACATTATGAAATAGCTTGCTTGAGTGTATAAGGATTCGAGTACCCCAAACCATGTTTTAATTGCTGATCATACACAGACAATGGCTTTGGTCAAAGCAAGAACATTGCCTTGTAAGGAATGCCAATTTCAAAATTAGATCAACATTCTTTTAATTTGGCTCAAGATAAGAACCGTGTCATGATATTTACTCATATTTCATTCATTTTGTCTTTTTAAAATTCATGATCTTTAAGTTCCTCATTTTTCCGTTGTAATCTTTTGACATCTAAATCTAATTTTATATCTTGTTTTTCTAGATCTCGTAAGTAAAATCTCGATCACGAACAAATTGAGACTGGGCTTGTTGACTAAAATGTTTTGCTCGTTTATCAGCCTCAAGAAATTCGTTGAGATAATTATTATCCCCGTTTATGTTTTCCAAAACCCGAACCCTTTCCTTATACAACTCAAGCTGACTAGTCAAAGTCGTTTTGTTTTAAAAACTTTTTTTGAGCAAATATTTATTGTTTTTTAGCTTTCTTATATGCATTCTAGCTAATTGCTCCCGAACGCACAATAGATCAGAACATGTGTATCTTTTTCATACTTCGCCACTATTAAATTCCTATAGTGAATCAAATATAATATTTGCTATCAATTCAATTTGATCATCACCCAATAGACTGGTTAATAATTTTAGTATGAGTTGGATACATTTGTTCTTCATTTTCATTGTTGGATGAAGATTGTACCTCACTTATAAATGCAAAATCCAGCTTTGGCCAACATCAGATAGTGTTTATCACTGGTTGAAATCTGGCCATTCAAGCATATGTTTGCACTGAGTTCTTTAATTTCTTCCATCCTTGAAGCATCAGCAAAGAGAAAATCATTCTGCTCATCGGTAAGAATTACTCCAGCTTCATCTTGTTTTGTCAGCAACATTTGTTCCATGAAATATTTCGAGTCCCGAACTCTTGGCTTTGGCAATTCCTAGCATAATGTCCTTTTTCACTGCAGTTGTAGCATTGAACAGTTGAAGTGTTCCCTGAAGACGAGGTTCGAAGAGTCCTTTGAACATTTTTGGTCTCATTTGGAGCATTTGATCCCTCTCCGATTTCCTCATAAACATAAGCTCGTCTATTATTTCTTTCAGCATTACCAGAGTTCCTGCTTTGAATATTCACCCTGTCACCTTGAATGATTACTTGGTTTTTGGTATTAGATGAAGTGCGAAGACGATTATTTGTTAGAGTAGAAAAAATTTGAGTAATGGCTCGAGCAAGTAACAACATTGCAGATGTTAGAGGATCTTCAGAATTGGTGTGAACATCATCCTGCTGGTATTCATCTTCATAATCAACTACAGACGTAGGATGTGTCACATAATAAGATGATGTATTTCTGGAAGATGAACCCGTGTGTGCTACGAGAGCCAAAGGATCATCAGATTTTTCTAACTTCTTTGCTCTTGAGACATTAACCAGTTTCTCGAATTGCTGAAGGTAATCAAAAAGATCATCAAACGTATCCACTGTCAAACGTTTAGCAAGACGAACTTGGGTAACATATTTCAACCATTCCAGTTGCAAGCTATTTAGAAACTTTGTGTTAATTGTAACAATTGGAAAATGCATGTCATTTCTTTTTAAATTGTTCATTAACTGAGCAAAACGATTATAAACTGAAACAAGTGCTTCCCCTGGTTCAACAATAAACTGATCAAATTCGTTTGTAAAACGAGTTTCTCTATCAACTTTGTTTTGTATAGTTCCCTTCATAAGACGTTCAACTCTTTTCCACATGTCCTTAGCGGAAGTACAAGCATCCGCAGAATTATAAATGTCATTTATAATAAAAAGAAGAATCAGATTCATGAGTTCCATCTCAGCATCATAGTGCAATAACGCATCTCCTTGTAAATCCTCAGCAGTTTGCAATTTCGGAAGTGTGGAATTGTTAGGAATGAACATCTCAAACTTATAAGGACCTTCATCAAGCGCTTTGTTAAGCCACTTTTGGTTTTCCCTCTTTCGGTTTATATATCGTCTAAATCTACTTGCCCATGGTATATAACTACCCCTTTCAAGCATGGGAGGCCTAGTCTCAGAACCGGCATCAGCAAGGGATTGTTGATATGTTTTGGATGTTGACATTTTTTTATGATTCAAAGATTGGATCTTTGTAGACGAAAATAAGTGATATATGTGAGAAGATTTCCAAACTCGGTAACAATTGTAAAACTCGGACAACACTGTTCTCGGATAACAAGTAGTCTGAAACTCGGTACACTTCTCGAATAGAACTAAACTCAAAAAAAATACTAACAAACTCGGTATTCCTAAATTGTATTAAACTCGGAAATACCCTTAATCCTAAAATAGATTATAGCAATCTCAATAGAACCGAGTTTTGAAAATTCGTTGACTAAGGATTAACAATGATCACAAACTCGATAAAACTGAGATTTATGATGACAGAATAATTAAAAACACATATAACGTCAAATTTGATAGAACCGAATTTGACTTCCGAGTTTTAGAAACTGAAGATTTTGTTTTCAAAATCCTAATTTATGATAAAACCGTGAAATTGTGGTTTTAACACTTTGTAAGCGTATTCCCGAGAGTAAATTCACTAAGTCCTTATTCACACTCTTCGATAAAACCGAAAATGTGTGAAAACTTATAAAACTCGATCTTCCACCGAGTTTATCAATAATCTCCTAATATCTGGATCTAAAAAGTTTATTTCATTTTTTTTAATCATCCTTAGCCACTTTTGGTTTGTTAAAAAATATAATTAGCCCTGCGTTTATAATTTTAATCTTTTGGTATACATTGTATTTGATCACTAGGCCTGGTTGTTTTCATTTGGGGCTTCCGTTTGGTATAAAGAAGAATTGGGTCGTGTCTTTATAATTGGACCAAGATTAGAAGATTGGGTTTCAAGTAGAATAGTTGAATTTGGATCTAATATGATTTGTTTGGGACTGCGTATATTACATAAGGAACTTACAAAATTGTAGAAAGAGAAAAATATATTCACTGTTATCATAACTGTTTGATTTAACCTTTGAGTTTTATTTGTGACTTTTGTACCAAAAGATCAACTCATAGAGTCGCGGATCTTAACGGGTTTATTTAGCTAGACTACCTTTTGATGAGTTTATTTAGCTAAATAAATCGGGTGGTATTCGTTTAATTGCGGTCTCACATTTCGGTTCCAGTATCTAATCCGTTATACAATTAAATTGAGTGTAGATTTTATTTTAATATGCTTTGATATTTTGCCATGCTTATGCGTAGAGTTTATTTTTTGTTAAATGCTATGTTGATTAAATTGAATTTAGTTATGAGTAGTGAGTAGTTAATTTGTGTTTCTAAGTGATTAGTGATTTGGAATTTAAGCGCGGGTTTAAAAAGGTTTAAAAAAATTATTAGTCATTCGTATTTTCTTTTCGATTTAAATACCGTTATTTACTTTTAATGCAATTTAAATACTTGTCATTTATTTTTAAAAGCATTTTACTTAACTTGTCATTTATTTTCTTGAAACTTGTTTTCATAGATTTTTAAATTACGTTAAAACCTAAGCCCCCGCACTACTGAACATTTCACGTCACTTAGCAAAAACAATTCCAATTTATAATTTTTAGTTTTTTTTAGTAATCTTTTAAAGCTTTACATGTTTAATTGATTTTATTTGCTTTTGCTCTTTTATTATGTTATATTTCTATTACTTAGTAGAATTTAGAAACCCAACTCACAAACCTCTTTACCCATTCAAACGCGAGATCACGACATTAGCCTCGATTTTCAATTCAAGCTTCGCCGAGGAAAAACGACCCGGGAGGTTTTTTGAACAACTTGGTTAAAAGTTATGTTTTCTACTCTAACCCAACGGAAAAAATACTATCTATACTATTAATGATTAATCGTTCTATTATTACGTATTTATATTAAATATATATATATATATAATATGATATAAATATATATATAAATATTATATATATATATAATAATATATATATATATTATTACTGATAAAAAGGTCGATCAATATGGGCGCGTTGCCGGGGAAGTGTGTTACGACTATTGTGTTTCGTTCGAAGATTAGTGTTTTGAAGACCCTTCCCTCGTGAAGTTAATTTTCCCGTTTGTGAATATTTTCTTTTATTTATAAAAATATAATACACAAAAATATTTTTCATTTTTTCTATTAGTATTAGTATAAGATAAATAAATAAAAAGTTTTCCTTTTCTTTTAGGTAAAATTGTCATATAAAAAAATAAAATAAAAATCAAAAATATAAAAATTGTCCATAATAAAAAATAAAATAAACAAAGTTGGTAAAAGAACACCAACAAATAATACCTTCAATTGAGGTATTATCCATAATAAGTTCCCAACTCGCATAAAAAATTCAAAAACTTGCCTTTTGTGTCACTTGCGATATACGGCTCACCTTTGAAAGTTAAACATTTTTAGAGAGCTACCGTGAAGCTTGTTGATTATTAGGTTTAAGTTATTCGATCTCGTTTTGTCCTTTAAAAAAAATATGTTTAAAAAACTTGAAAAACCAAAAATAATCATCTTTTAGCCTCTTTCTCAATTAATTCTTATTTTCTCGACCCTCTATTTTAATTCTTCTTCTTATCCCTCTAAATTGTTTAATTCTTATGGCGTCATTCGACTATCGTTTAAATCCTCTTTACGCGATTAAAGAATGCTTGTCTTGTGGAGCTTTGTACACTGCAGACTTTTGTTGTTCAAAAGGAGGTCTTGAAGACAATATTCTTGTTCCTAAATCCCCTCAGAATTGTGCAACTTGTGGAGATCCGGTTGATGGTCTATATTGTCGATCTTGTACTTTTGTGCGAAAGTGTTTGAATGAAGGTTGGTATACAATTCATGATGAAAACGAAATTCTAAACACTTCTGAGTCATCCAATGACAACACTAACATTGTTAGTGCACCTCAAGAGCCATTCGTCTTCAATCAAGACCCCGGTCAAAATTCTTCACGAAGTCCTCCACATATTGACCACAATTGTTGTTATGAGTGTGGTGATTCGTTAGACGATATCTTTTGTCAACGATGTACTTGTAAGTTTTATGGGAAAGGTGCTCATTATGGTTACAATTGTCCACCGCAAATTCCGATTATCTCTAATCCGGAACCATGCTACAATCAAAACCTTAATGAGATCCTACAAAATTTGCAAAGTTTGCAACAACAATGTCTTTTGGGTACATGCCAACAATGTGGTTGTAATGAATATGATGGAGTTTGTTTTTATTGTACTGTTGGAAATAGAACGCCAATTAATTTTTCAACTCCGTACTCTTCTAACGATTCTCCAAGTTTTGCAAACACCCTCCCACAAAACCCCAATAAAACGTAACCATACCTTGTGAGTTATGTGGAACGAATTCTCATTTACGGTTCCGATTGTCACCTCAAGTCCCGTTTGTCTACAATCAGGACCCGTGTTTCAATCAAAACTTTGATATTTTTCCACAAAACTTGAAAAGTTCACCAAGTTACCACAACATATCCTGTGTGTGAAGATTGTGGGGGTCCTCATAAAACTTTTCAATGTCAACCAATAAATGAAGACTATTATCATGAGCAAAATTCTTGCTATGATCCTAACTCTTTTGGTTTTGACCAATCTCAACCCCCTCAATATACCGTCAATCATCCAATCTTCAATGCTCAAAATGAGTTTCTTAATTCTCAAAATAAGCTTATGGAGCAAATGACATTCATATGTGATCTGGATTGAAAGCAATTTAATAGGCAAAAGAAGGAAGAAGAAAAGTTCGAATTGCGCAAGAACAAGTGCTAAGATCGATATTGAGATTCCCAATTGCTATGATGATACGAGACTTGTAGCCATGGCAATCACCACCCGTTTTAAATCAACCGAGGAGCCCCGTTGACTCTCTCAAATGGGAGGATGAGCATCTTGACGCTAATTTGCCCGTCAACAGGAAATCGGAACGAAGGTAATAAATCAATTTCGATATAACCTTGTGTCCCCAATTCCCAAGATGAGTCCAAGTGTAATTTTTGACGATATGGTGTGATGTCCTACTCTGTGAATAAACCCCGACCCCTCTTGAAGCTTTCAAAGAACACTCTGAAACTATCATCGATTTCAACGATGATTCTACTTCGAGTGATGATGGTTCTTATGAGAACATCGATTATGTCGATGCATCACCTCTCGATGTTGAGATCGTCAGCTTAGAGGTGATAGAGATTGTTATCCCAGAAGTTGGAGGGATTGATACCAATATTCTTCTAACAATCAAAGACGATATCCTTCGTGAAAAATTATTGAATGTCAATCTTCTTATTGCTAACATCGAAGCATTAAAAGATAATCCCGCTCCATCTTCCGATGTTATGACCAAGTCTTCCTCCACATCTCTTAACCTTTTCTTGGAGGAGACTAACACCTTTGATAATTCTTCACCAGAATCTGAAACTTTCTACTTTGATTTGGAAGAGAATAGTAGTGGCAGTACCACTACCCGTTCTGATTATTCTCTTCCGGATTATGAAGCCTTCTATGATGATCATATTGAAGAAAAGAGTAGTGGCAGTACCATTACTCTTGCTGATTTTTCTCAATATGATCCGTTCATCTTTGGTCTTTCGATCAATCCATTTCCTCCTGCCGATAGGAATGATTTTTATCATGAGGAGTTCGCCGATGGACTCGCTCACGTCATATCTCCATCGGAGTATGATCATTTCTGCTTTAAGATTGAGCCCGAGCTGGGCAATCTTACTATGTATGTGGTGGAAGATATTTTCCCAACAAGAGAACCAAGAGTTCATGTGCCTAATGTTTTAACCACCCATCCCACCTTTCACATGGATACGGATTTTATACTTTTTAGTGAACCTCTCTTCGCTTATATTGTATGGATCTTTCTTCCTTTTCTCACGTATCCAGTTGCTCCACCATATCTTCTCTCCTGTGGGAATGAAGATACCATTTTTGACCCCGGCATCTCCATTTATCATTCTTTTATGCCGGGTATCAAAGTCTGATAATAAAACTTCTGAAACTCTTTCAGAATCTAATGACTTTGTCTCTTGTGATAACAGTGACAAGTCTTCAGACTCAGAGACCTATGCATCCTGTGATTCAAGCCTCAAGACCAAGACCAAAGACTTCCCACCTGCTGTTGATATCAAGACTTTGCCAGAGTCTGATGTTGAAGACCCAAATTCCACTGCTGGCAGTCCTAGTTTTTCTTGTTTGGAGAATGTAAAATCTCCTAGGATTTTTTGTAATAAAAGTGGAATGAACAATAGGAATGTGTGTAAAAACAATTCTGTGCGTGTTAAGAAATGTTTTGTTTGTGGTAGTAAATTGCATTTGATTAAAGATTGTGACTTTTATAATTGTGTAGATTCTGTCCCTTGTAAATCTAAAGCAGCATCTGTTCCTGCTGGTAGTAGGAATTCGTCAGCATCTGTTACTGCTGGTGGATCTGATCCTGCTGCTAGTAGAAACAGACCAGCAGTCAATTCTGCTGGTAGACCAAATCCTACTGGAAGGGTTGGACAGGCAGCACATCTTGCCGCTGCTCAATCTAATCCTGCTGGTTGGTCTAAAAGACCAGCACCTGTTTCTGCTGGTAGACCAGTTTCTGCTGGTTGGCTTAATCCTGCTGCTAGACCATATTTCAGACCATCATCTGTATATTTTAATAATATGTATTGGCCTGAATTCTATGACCCTATGTATATGAATAAGGGACGATGGGGTACTGCTGTTAAGACCTCAGCAGGTTACTCTTGGAGGAATAAAAGACCACATTTTTGGGGGTCCAAGAGTAATGGTGGATCTCATCAATCTACATGGTTTCACAATTAAATGATCCACAAGGCAGGCTCAAGTCAGAACTGGCTTGGGTCTCTCAAGTGTACTAATATTGTTGTTGTATGATTTGTAGGGTGATCCTAGTTCAGATAATGACATAGGTATAGTTGACAGTGGTTGCTCAAGAAGTATGACAGGAAACAAGGAGAAGCTTGATGATTTTGTGCAGGTCAAGGGAGGCATTGTCAAATTTGGAGGTGGCGATGGTAGAATATCAGGAAAAGGCACCATAAGGACATCAAAGCTTGACTTTGAAAATGTCTACTATGTTGAAGAGCTGCAGCACTTTAACTTGTTCTCTGTATCACAAATTTGTGATAAAAAGAACAAAGTTCTCTTCACAGACACTGATTGTTTGGTGCTTACAGAAGAATTCCAATTACCTGATGAAAGTCAGGTGGTACTCAGAATTCCTCGGGAACGTGATCTATACACCTTCAGCATCTCAGACCTACAACCAGAACAAAATGTTACTTGTTTAGTAGCAAAAGCATCCTTGGATGAATCCACCAGATGGCACAGAAGGATGGCTCATGTGAACTTCAAAACAATCAACAAGTTAGCTAAGGAAGGTCTGGTTGATGGGTTACCTCTCAAGGTGTTCACCAATGAACACAACTGTGTTGCCTGCAACAAAGGAAAGCAACATAAGGCTTCTTACAAGCATATTTCTGCTGTGAGACTTATTACTGAAACTCTGCAACTGCTGCATATGGACCTTTTTGGTCCTACCAATATAAGGAGTATTGACCAGAAGTACTACTCCTTAGTGGTTACTGATGACTTTAGCAGGTTTACTTGGACTTTCTTTTTGGGTACTAAGGATGAAACATTTTATGTCCTTAAAGAATTTATTGCCTTAATAGAAAACCAGCTAAATAAAAAGGTTAAAGGAATAAGGTGTGATAATGGGACAGAGTTCAAAAATGCAAAACTTATAGAACTCTGTGGGGAAAAGGGAATTAAGAGGGACTATAGTAATCCCAGAACCCCACAACAGAATGGGGTTGCTGAGAGGAAAAATAGGACTCTTATAGAGGCTGCTAGAACCATGTTGGCTGACTCTAAATTACCTACCATGTTTTGGACTGAGGCTGTTAGCACGGCTTGCTATGTTTTAAACAGGGTGTCTATTACTAATCCCCATAATAAAACACCTTATGAATTGATATCTGGGAAGGTTCCTCAGATAGGTCATCTTAAACCTTTTGGGTGTCAAGTAACTATCCTTAATACAAGTGACCATTTGGGAAAATTTGAGGGAGCTGCATGAAGGTTATTCTTGTTGGTTATGCTTCAAATAGCAAGGCCTATAGGGTTTATAATTTAACTAACAAGAGGGTAGAGGAAACATGGAAATTGTGATCTTGTAGATGACAAACCCAATGTTCAGGAATTGGTCATGACGGGAGTTGGTACTTTGACCGTGGACTATTTAACTGAATTCGTAGGTTATACTCGTTTCAGACTGACAAACCTGACAGGTACACAAGGAAACTAACTTAATGCAGGTACACAGATCATGACTCAGATTTCCGAAGGTGGATGAGCAAGTTTAGTGGTTCCTTCACTTTTCTTCTAACGAGTTTTGCAGGGTCCTTGTCAAGCAATGGTCCTAGTGTTAATGGACTCGCAACGCCAGATTTTGCATGATGAGCTTGCCTTAGCTTCAAAGACACTGATATGATGCGCGAAGACGCAGCTGCACGATATGGTTATTTGTTCTCACAAGCAACAACAGAAATACTAAGTCAAGCTGAAGCTGAAATTCGAAACCAAGGTGTTTCTGCTGATAGGGATCCTGCTGGCATTGATTCTGCTGGTGGTGTATCTGCTGGTAGTGATCCTGCTGGTGGCAATCCTGCTGGTATTTTGAGATGCTGGTAGTTATGACCTGCTGGATCAGGGCAATCTGTGCTGTAGTACATATGTTTCTGCTGGACATCATTCCTGTACATGCTGATGAAAGTTGGGGGGGGGGGGGGTCTACAATTCCTCCTGGGTCAATACTTGGGCTCGAGTGAAAACACTAAACGATTTCCAGTCCCTTCTGATGTGTGCAAGGATAAACTCTCATCTGGCATCTTCACATCTTCCTCTTATGATGATGATTTTAGTGCTACTCTTACAAATTTAGCACCTGCTGTGGAAGTGAATCCTGTTTCCTACAAGATAAGGGTGAACCACAATGTTCCTCAGTCTCAGATTTCTTGGTGATCTTGCTTCTCCAGTTATGACATGAAGCAGAGCTCAAAATATCCAAGTTTGGTGAAAGTGCTTTCATTGGTTATATTCAAGTTCAAACTACGCCCCACCACCCAGACCAATTATACTGACCTACTGCATTGTCTGTCTGCTTGCTTCCTTTCTCAGTTAGATCCAAACTAGTAATACGCTAAACGCACTTGAAGGATCCTGATTGGGTTGCTGCTATGCAAGAAAGAGAATGCTAAGTTCATCAGCTAGCAAGTATGGGGAAAAACTTGTCCCTTTACTGTTGGCAAAACATGCAATAGGGGGACATAATGGATTTTTGAAGAACAAAGAGGGTTGCCAGAGGGAATAGTTATAAAGGAATAAAGCAAGGTAGGTTGGGCACAGGGACACCGACAAGAGGAGGAATTGATATGATGAGGTATTTGCACTAGGGCCAGAATAGAGGCAATTCAGACTGTTTTGGCTTTGCTTCTTAGATGGGCTTTTGGTATATCAGCTGGATGTTAGAGTGCTTTTCTTTATGGAGAAATTGAAGAAGAAGTTATGTCACTCAGCCTAAAGGCTTTGAGATCCTTACTATCCCAATGCATCGTATAAGAGTGGTTAAAGCTTTGTAGGACTTCATCAAGCACCTCGAGCGGGTATGAAGATTGTCTGCTTTTCTGTTACAACACAATTACTGAAGAAGGTACTTTGACAAGATACTGTTCATCAAGAAAGATTCCAGGGTATACTTTTGGTACGGTTTATGGGATGACATTCATTTTTGGTTCAACAATAATAGCTGGTCGTGAAGAAATTGAGGTGTTGATGAAAAGAGAATGAAATGAGTGCTATGGGAGAGATGAATTTCTTTTAGGTCTTCAGGTGGACAACAGTTGCCTGATGAGTATTTTTATCAGCCAAGACAAAGTATGTTAAGACATGCCTTACTAAGTTCAGACATGGAATCTATATGAACTGCAACCGAAACACCCTGATGAAGTGCTTAAGAACTCCAAAATTGAAAAGATGAAACTGATCCTCCCGTTAATGTTACTTTGTACAGATCCATGATTGGTTCACTTATGTATCTCACCGCTTCAAGACTGACACAATAGTTTGCAGTTTAGTGCTTGTTCAAGACATCAATTTACTCCACTGCGTCTCATATGAAATGCAATAGTCAAGAAGATTTTCAAAGTATCTAAAAGGGCAACCAAATTTGGCTTGTGGTTACCCTATAAGATTCTCTTTTTCAGTTGGATGCCTACTAGTGACGAGGTGATTATGCTGGTTTCTCATGGTGACCGAAACATCTACACAGGTGGATGTCATATTTTCTAGGCAGTTGACGGGTTAATTTCATGGCCGTGCAAAACAAGAGAAGCAGGGGACTATTGTGGCTACTTCTTCTACAGAAGGTGTACTTCGTTGCTGCTGCTAGCTGCTGTGCACAGGTACTCTGGATCAGAACCAGTTGTGGATTATGGATTAACTTCATGAATACCAAAATCTTAGCTTGACAACCAGGCACCATATGCATTGTGAAAGAACCCAGGTCTTTCATCAGAGGGACTAAGACTTATTGAGATTAGGCATAACTTTAATAGAGGTATGCCAATGAGAAGAATCTTTGATTACAGGTGATGAGATTCACACGATGATAATTGGTGATATAATAGCCAAGGCATTTGATGGACCAAGATTTGAGTATCTGGTGGTCCGATTGGTTGGTGAATCCATCTTTCGTGAATTGAGGGGGAGGTATAAGCCTAAGGGTGGGATTGTAGTTGTATATTTTGTAATTTTCGAACTTTCTTGCAAGGATTGGATATGGTTGTTTTGTAGGGTTATTATTTTCTGTTTTGCAAGGTAGTCAATACTGCTGCTAGGTGTACATTCTTCCTGCTGACAGGTTGGTTTCTGCTGATAGTACTATGATTCTGCTGGTAGCTATCCTTCCTGCTGGATGCTTTGTTTCTGCTGGTAGCTATGGATTATGCTGCTGGTTCCGTGTTCATGCTGGTGGGCATATTTCTGCTGGTGGTTTCATTTCTGCTGATAGGGTGTGTATTCTTGCTATCTGCATGGATTCTGTTGTTGGTTGGCTCTTTCTGCTGGGCTTATAATTACATTCACTGCGTGATGCTGGAGTTGTTTTTGTGTCCAATACATCTATTTATGCTGCGGAACTGGTTCTGCTTGTGCTCTCAGTTGTGATATTGTGGTTGGTTGGTCTATACCACTAGTCACCTTGGTTTCTGCTGGTAGTACTCCACATCTTGCTGGTTGTAACAATGTATCTGCTTCTGATATATGTTGTGCTTGCTTCACATAGTAATTCTGCTGGCTTGACTTGTTTCTGCTGATTTTTAAGGTAGTTTATCTGCTGGTGGACTTTTTACCTGCTGGTCTTAAAATAGAATGTTGAATAGTTTTCGATTTTAAATCTCTACTAATTGGTGTTTGGCGGTCACCAATTGCCTGCACCAGGATTGGGTACAAGTTGATTTTCATTATTTCTTCAAACTTCCAAGGTTAAAATTTGTACCAATCATAATTAAAAGGTTTGCTTTCCACTCATAAGGACACATTAACCTAATTTAATCCCAATCAACTTTTCATCTTTCCCACACATACTACCAAAATTATTTTGCCTCTGTCTACTCGGATCATCAACCTAAATTCAATCAATCACTCAATGGCGTGATCACTCCAGTATACAAAGATGTTCACAACAATAAAGCGCTCTTATTGGGAAGGGAAGAGGCTGCGCTGGACTTCACGATGTTATCCTGAGTTTATTTGGTCCCGCTCCTTTATAGGTAAGCATGGTCACATGCCACTCCCGGTCGGGGTTGACGCTTGGGGGTTTCTATTGGGGGCTTTTCTGCTGTGGGGGAGCCTTTTGGCAGGATTGGGGCTTAAACAGTTAGGGCGGTGGAGTCGGGCGAAGCGAAAAGGGGCGGCGGGGGGTTTAGGATTGTTTTCTAACCCACGACCGGTTATTTGTATTTTTGTTACTTAACCTATGACCCTTTGTCGCCACTATTGACGGCCGGAGGTGTCAGAACTGAGGTCTCTCATTTAGGATCTCAGTTACACTTTGACGATGCAATGGCATTTTTGGACATGCCCAATAGTGCATATTCTTGAGGGTACTGCGGGTTTATGGGGTATCCGACGGACTAGGGCTCTTCCCTTTCTTAAGGAACAATTTCTCTCATCAATGAGTTTCTAGTTCACACTTATGCATTGTCTGAGCCCTAAGTCTGGAAGTTGAATCAATTTCCTAGTTCCAGTGCCACAAGCCCTTATTTGTTTGGCGATCTGGTCGGGTATATAATTGCTCTCGATTTCATTTTAGAAGGTATGATTGGGATTCGTTAAGGCCTAAAAAGAATAATAATTTTTTAATGTTTAACTAAGGTTTTTACAAATGATTGGTGGCCATAGAGTCTGCTGGACCGAACCCCTAGACACATTTGGGCTTTCATAGGAAAACTTGTTTGTATTTTGAAATTTAAAGGGAGGGGTCAGCAATACCTTTGACACCCCCAGCTTGCCATTGTGCTGGCTGGCGATGATGCATGCTGATTAGGAAAATGATGGAGCTATGAAGCTGCTTGGTAGTTCAGGCTGAGGACACCAATGCACCTCACTCTCCTCCCGGTTTCCCCGTTAGATTTTTGGGAAACCCAACACGGAGAGGCAGCCTAGACAGAATAGGTAGTCCCTACTGCTAGGATTATTTAAATCATAGCACGGGTGTTGGATTCGCAGTGGTTTAGCTAGTTTCTATGTGAGAGAAACATAAAGAGAGAGATTTACTAGAGAGAGTCGAGGATGTATGTGTTTCAAAATAAAAAGTGTATTGACTTAGCTTGCCTTTCCAAAGTTGGAAAGGAGGCTATATATAGTTCTTACAAAAACTTCCGAGGTAATTATTACCTGACTTAAACCGATAAACATAACGATTAACTATTAAACTACGAACATATTATAAATCAAAAAACCGGGGTAACCGAGTTTTTACTCATATCTAGCAATCTCCCCTAAGGGAGGTCACCCTTAGAAAAACATAGGCTTCATGCTCTTCTTAGCTTGCGTCTATGATTCTTCCATGTTACATAATTAGTAACATTGTTGTAGTGATATTTTGATAACATTGAGATTGTTTACTTTGACTTGTTTTGAATATTGATCATAGAGCTTACTTTAATCATCATCCAAACATATTCTCGCATCATCTAGTAATCTTTTGCATCTTGTGCACTTGTGTGAAAGAATTTGATATCAGGAGTTTGCGGAAGCTTTGACACCTTTATGAGATCTTTTATAACTTCATAACAAGAGTAGGTCGTGTCTGAGCATTCGGTTATTAACTTGACATGACTAGAACTGGGTATCTCCATCTCCATCTCCATCTTTTAAATGTTTCCTGTGAAAGAATCAGTTACAATAAAAGAGTAAATTGATTTGAAAATATCAGTCTAAGTGTTAATTATGAAAAAAATTTTTGTAACACTTCGATAGTTTTGATTGGTTGTTCAAATGTTCAATAACCGTCAATTCTTATGCTGGAACAAGTTTGATTCACGTTTGATCGCACCAATGTTTCTTTCAGTGGACAAGAAGTTTGATTCTTATAGAATTCGCACATAAGTCACCTACCTAGAAGCTTGTTTAACGTAGGGCTCTAGCAGGATTTCATCCTTCAAAGTGAATACCTTCGTTTCACTCGGATGTTCTGGCAATATCACAAGGATAATGCGTAGGACTCTTAAGATAACCTTGTTTCCACAGTGTGTAAAAGACAAGATAAATGGAAATGTGTCCTAATGAGATTAATTGATGATCTCTTGGCTCTAGACTCGAAAGTGCGCTTTGATATTAGTGATTAGAGGCTGGAGCTGACTGTCACCTTTTCAATACCGACTTACTCGGAGTGAGTAGATTGCATGTTTAGTCTTCGTGACAAATGAGACAAGTTTCTTTCAAGAGAAACTCGAATGGCTGGGAAGGGTTGTGCATTGCATCACTGGGTCCATGATGTCGATCTTCAATGTCAGCAATTATCTTAGTGATTCTGGCAGCATATGTATTGACTCGGTTTCTGCCTAAATGTATGGAGGGCTTCTTTCTTTACACCCTTTATCCTTACAATTCTTTTTAATTCTTCAACCCATTCAGTGCTTACCGAGACTTCATGACTAGAACCTTGTTGGGTTTATTCCAGTACTAGCTCCATCTCAGTCGGCACTTTTCCCTTATTCTAACTTTTACTCCTTTTATATGTCATACCTAAGAACTTCTACACTAACTAGTGGATTGTCCCTGGGTAGATCCCTCCGGTTTTGGCTGAATCATTGGGAATTGTACCTAACCTTACCGTTTCTTACACGACTTTCTAATTAAGGCCACACTTTTCTCCCAAATTTTGTTTGACATATTTAAAAGCATTTAATATCCAAACTGTCAAAGGGTTTAAAATTTTTGATAAGGGAGAAAATGTTAATAAAATAATGTGTATACTAATAACCGAGATTATTAGGACACATATACTCGCCCAAACGTGCTAAACAATTTCGAGATACCGAACACATTTTGAGGGGGAGCGTTTTCTGAAAAATCAAAAACGATCGAGGAACTAAACGCTTTGATATTTATAACAAAGTACCTTAATTGAAATTATTTCAATTGGTTTTATGGAAAGGAGAACTGTACCAAAAGAACGACCCATAGAGTCATTTTAAACTTATTGGGATTTATAAGGTTTGGTAAGGTTAGGTACTATTCCTAATGATCCGCCATAACCCGAGGGATCTACCCAGGACCATCCACTAGTTAGTGTAGAAGTCCTAGGTAAGACATATAAAAGGAGTAAAAGCGATAATAAGGTAAAAGTGCCAACTAGATGGCCCTAGTGACTTGAATAAACCCAATAAGGTTCTAGTCACGAAGTCTCGTTAAGCACTGAATTGGTTTGAAGAATTAGAAAAGAATTGTAAGAGTAAAGGGATGTAAAGAAAGAAGCCCACCATACACTTAGCAGAAACCAGGTCAATACAAATGTTGCCAAATCACTAAGATGATTGCTTGACATTGAAGATCGACATCAGGACCCATTGAAGCAATGCACAACCCCGACCCTAGCCACTCAGAATCTTTCAAAAATTAATGTTTCATTTCTCACGGAGACTAAACACATTATCTATTGACTTTCTCACTCTTAGTTAGTTGATATTAAACAAGTGGCAGTCAGCTCCAGCCTCCGATTACTAGAACCAAAACCACTATTTTAGTCCTAGAGCAAGAAATCGTCAATTAATCTCGTTAGGACACGTATCCAATTCTCTTGTCTTTCACACACTGTGGAAACAAGTCTATCCTAAGAGTCCTACGCATTATCCTTGTGATATTGCCAGAACATCCGAGTGAAACGAAGGTTTTTCACAATGAAGATGGAAATCCTGCTAGAGCCAACATCAAACAAGCTCTTGGTAGGTGACTTGTGCGATTCTACAAGAATCAAACTTGTGTCAACTGGAAAGAAACGATGGGTGCGATTCTGTGTGAATCAAACTTGTTCCAGTATAAGAATTGACGGTTATTGATCATTTGACAAACAATCAAAACTCTTGAAGTGTTACAAAAAATTTTCATAAGAAACACTTAGACTGATTTTTCAAATCAATTTTCTCTTTATTGCTAACTGTTTCATTACAGGATATCTTAAAGATGGAGATGGAGATGGAAATTCCCAGCACCTGAGATATCAAGTGAATAACCGAATGCTCAGACACGACCTACACTTGTTATGAAGTTATGAAAGACCTCATAAAGGTGTCAAAGCTTCCGCAAACTCTGATATCGTGTATTTCTTCACAAGTGCACGAGATTGGCGAATCCATACAAGATGATGTAAGATTTATGTTTGGGGTGATTGGTCTCCAAAAACCTCAAGATCACAAACAAAGACAAAGTCTAAGATGAATCAAAAAAATCACTATCCCAAATGTACAAGATATCAAATGTCTACGAGCTAAAGACTGAAGTGATTAAGTTTTGTATTTTCAGGGGTGACCTCCCTTAGGGGGAGATTGTTAGATATTAGAAAAAGACTCGGTCACCCCATTTATATTTACTGTTTATTAGCTCGTAGTTTAATAGTTCATAGTATGATTATTTCGGTATTAAGTCAGGTACAAATACCGGTATGATTGTAAGAACTATATAAGCCTCTTCCAACTTTGGAAGAGGCAAGCTAGTCATTTATTCTTTCTCATATAAAACACATTTTCTCTCACTAGAAAAACTCTCTCATGTGTTTCTCTCTCTAGAAACTAGCCAAGTCCAAGAATCGACCCCGTGTTATGATATATGAAATACACAGGTGATCCTCACACCAATAAATATGAACTTGAAGTTCAAGGGACAATATACATTCCAGATCTAGTAATTGCCAGACATGTTTAGTGACCTAAATAAAGTGACTAGATCATATACGCTGCTAGAGCTCCAATTACAACGTATGTCCCAACAATAAGACCAATGATTGGTAGTAAGTCATGGACGTTTTGCACGTGATAGACTAATCGCTTCAAAATAAAAGACCTCGAATGAAGATATAAAATGGAGCAAAAAAAGTTAAGATGGTCGGATCGAGGTACTAAAGACCCCATAACAGTCTCCTAAAGTGATACTAGACATGAAGGTAATTGAAAAACCTGGGTACGTGAAAAATCACTGAGATCCAATAAAGTAATATAAATGCAAAGTCTATTTGAAAATTGGAATCGAAAAAATGAATCGTCGTCGATAGCTATATATGAAAAAAGTCACATGACAATCATCATAAAAAAAAATAATATATCCAAAAATGAATTTGAGGATCTTGGATCAAAAGAATGGGCCAAATTTTTAATGCGCAAGTAACTAAGAATGATTAAATCAACTTACAGATTAAATATGTGTTTGATACTTAGAAGTCCATATACATAAATGTATAAATCTTATTGGATATGCATTGGTATTTATGAGAAAGCCAAATTAAGTTATGCATAAGATATAATGATTACACACTAAATATTATCTCAAAGACTTAAAATTAATTCCATGTAGATACATGTTCACATGTGGTGGATCCAATAATGTATTTTAATATTGTTTAAGTCTGGCAATGTGACAAATAATTGATTTGCGTCTAAAAGATAAATGAATAGAGCTCATGTGATGTAGAGATTTTATTACAAGATATAAAATGAATGAAGCATGCTGGTGAATTTTAATGCTTAAAGCTTATAAGAAAAATTCTCGAGAACATTACTTGATTGTATTAAATTAATCATGTTTTGGGCATATGTGTAATAATCGCCTTAGTGAATATTTATTAAAGGAATGATACGAAAAATGATTCTATTTGACCATGCATTTTTATAAAAAAAATATGAAACAAATATTTCATAATTGTTGTGTATGTTGATGATTTGAATACTATCAGAACACCATGGGAGGTTACAAAGGTAGTTGAATGCTTGAAGAAAGAATTTAAAATGAAAGACCTTGGAAAAACAATTTTTTCCTGGATTACAAATTAAACATCTAAAGATGAATCCTTGTTCACCAAAATGCATACACATATAAATTGTTAAAAAAAATTATATAAATATATTACATCTATTGAGCACCTTGATGGTTGTAAGGATCGTAAATGTTGAAAATGACTATTTTAACCTACAAATGGCGACTGAGGAAATTTATGGTCCACAAGTACCTTTATATAAGTGCCCATGTGGACATTGGTTATTTCTGCATGTCATACAATACTCGATATATCATTTCATTGAACTTATTTGGTAAGGTATAAGTCTTCTTGACCAACAAGAAGACATTAGAGTGGGATGACACAAATATTTCACTACTTTCAAGGTACAAATATGGGTTTATACTATACTAACCCATCCGAAAGAAATCTAGTTGGTTTTGCAGATGCAGGATATATGTCTGATCCCCATACTGGTCGGTCCCAACCTGAATATGTTTTCACAGGTTCCAATGCTGCTATTTCTTGGCGTTTCATAAAGCAAACAATGAGTGCCACTTCATCGAATCACGCAAAGATCTTGTCCATCCATGAAGTAAGTATGGAATGCGTATGATTGAAAAGTGTGACACAACATATTCGTGAATCGTATGGGATTTCTTCAGGCCAGGAGTCTCTCACAGTTGTACATGAAGATAATGCAGCATGTATTGCTCAACTTAAGGACGAATACATCAAAGGTGACCAACCAAGCATATTCTACCGTAGTTCTTTTTCACTCGTGACTTGTAGAGGAGTGGCAACTTATTGTTTAAAGGTTTCGTTCAAGTGATTAACCAAGCAGGCTTATGTTACCAATGCACAACCTACTACAAGATTTAAGAGAAATTGGTTCAAGGCACTGTGAATACGAAGGGCTCAATCAACTTAATAATCTAACCATCTATGAGAATATACTCAGATTGGGGGGGGTAGGGGGGGGGGGTGGGGGGGGGGGGGGTGGGGGTGGGGGGTGGGGGGGGGGGGGTGGGGGGGGTGGGGGTGGGGGGGGGGGGGGGGGGGGGGGGTGGGGGGGGGGGGGTGGTGGGGGGGGGGGTGGGGGGGGGGGGGGGGGGGGGGGGGGGGGGGGGGGGGGGGGAGAATATACGCGTTGCACTCTTTTTTCCTTAGCTATGGTTTTTTCCTACAGGGTTTTTTCAAGCAAGGTTTTTAACGAGGCAACACATCTAAGCGTATGAGAACCAATGATGGATAGCCAAGAGGAGTGTTATAAATAAATTATTTATTATTGCTATCCATATTACCGTAACGTTTAACAATTATGCTCAATAGTAAAATGTAACTTAATGTATTGATGATTAGAGACTTATATATATAGACTTGTATGCACTTGTAATAGATTACCCCTCAATGAAATACATATGTGTCTCGATTCTCTATATTTTCTTCTTCTTTCATACGTTGCTATTAGGCCGTTGTTTCACAACAATGAGTTTTTGATAGACTGATTATATATTCTATAATTGTGAGTTTACTCTTATGAATCCTATGATGGACACTTAACAAAAAACCAAATAATTTTAACTTTTGTAGTTATGTTTTTAGGTTGAAAAGATTACAAGGATTTTATGCAAGCATTGGTTGTTTTTAAAAATATTAGTTTCGAGGGTACATTATATTAGTAATTTTGTTAGCTTTCATGTTCTTTCCTTTTTGTTAAAAAATACAAACTCGAGAACACAAATGGCAAAAATCGTTTTCTTTACAATGTCATCCCTTATTTTTCCATTCCCATCTCAACCTCTTCCATTCTTTAAAATTTAGACTCGAGAACAGAGCGCAAATCGATACGGATCTAAAGAAGATTGTGTCAAAAAACAAAAGAAAAGTCACTTGGTACGGTTCTTATGGTTTTTTTTTGAGTCGATATGGTTGTTTTGTAAACTATACCAAACAGTTGTTTTTACCAAATAATAATTTTGGCACATTATGTTAATAACCGTGCTAAAAACTTTATTTTGCGATACGATTTTTCTATAAATCGCAAAAATGTCAAACCAAACCCCTAACGTGAAACATCTAGCATTTTCATTCACAATTCATATACCACATTTACTCATTCTCAACTCAAAATTATTCAAAACGATTACATTAAATACCCCATCAACAACCATTATAAATTTAACTTACACCTCTCAAAACTACATAAATTATAATAGTTATATAAGTAAATTACAGTAATTGTCCTTGTAGTATGTTCAAATTGCAATCGTAGTCCCTATCTTTTTGAAAGTGCAAATATCGTCCATCGTAGAAACCATTTGTGGTGCGAAAATCGTCCCATGCCAAAGTGAAATGACTAAATGCCCTTGCCCTTAGTGAGACTTAGCTAATTTACTTTGGGGCATTATAGTCATTTCACTTTGGTGCAAGGATGATATCCGCACCAATAGTTTCTCACAAGGACGATGCATGCATTTTCAAAAAGTAAGAACTGCGTCTGCAATTTGAACATACCACATGGATAGTTTTTATAATTTACTCTAGTTATATTAATATTTATTTTTACTCATTGTAATTCTTTTAATGGATAACTAATAATATTTTATATATTTGTATATGTATATACTTGTGTCATCATGTGTCCAAACTAGAGCTTTTTCCAGAACTTTTTATAAAAGTTCGATAAGAAGGTGAGTTATAATTGTTTTGTTTAATACCCTTAATATAATAAGCGAAGCAAACAACAGCGTTTTGTGGGTGCAAAAATGACGTAGTTTTCAGAGGGTGGGTTTTGGGCCCATGTGTGATTGGGTTGTCCAACTATGAGATTTTAGGGACAAAAAGACGTCGTTTTTAGATAGTTTTCCCAGATTGCAAATCTAACTACAACTAACATGTCCATTTTTTCAGAGGTTTCCAGTGTATACCAAATATAAGCAGTCAAAACAAGGACTAACACCGTAAACAAAACCTGCACACACACACTTGATTCTTGACACATGTTGAAACGTTAATCGATGTTGATTATTTTGTGATGGTATTGAGATTCGTGTGGTTTTTGGGTTAGTGGTTTAAGGGGTTTTCATCGTAATGATACGCCTGACGTTCTATGGTTTGTGTTCGTTGTAGTTTGGTAAGTCAAAGCTACTGCATGTTGTAGTTTTCAGGGGTTTTTTTTATTTATCCATTTAAATCTAGGATAGTTTTGGGGTCTTGGTCGGGAAGATAAGTAGGACGGTTGATTTAGGTTGACGTTTCATGATAGGTAAATAAAAATGTGGTTAAAGGTGTTAGGGTTTGTGTTCACCATTGATTGTTAAGCATTCGTTGTTGCATGTTGAAGTTTTACGGGTACTTTAATAGATTATAATTGGATGTGGTTGTTGTGTGTGGCGTTATTTGGTTGGTTTTAGTTTAGATTAATGAATGGCATAACTTTTAGTTAATGTGCTTTTGATTTTTTGCTTATTAGGTTGTAGATTTTTTTTCTTATTGATTGCATATTGTATCATTTATTCTTCTCTTAATGTGCTGCTGATTTTTGGCTTATTAAGTGGAGGTTAGGTTCTAGATGGTGTGTATGTTATTTTCTGTAATTAGGTTAAAAACAGTATATGCATGTGATAAAAATATGGCCATTAGTTTGTTTCGTTTCGATATGGACGCGTCGGGTTTTCCGTTTTTGGTTACCTTGGTTTGGTTTTTGGGTTATGAAAAAAAATAATGCCTGCCGAAGCTGATACAAGCATTTGGGTCAAGTGAAACGGTTTATGGTTTATGAATGTAGAAAAGGAGAGAGTAACATATGTAGAGCCTAGAATTAGTGTAATCCTATGTGATTCAATTAGTTATGGTGTTTTAGATTATGCTTAGACTAATGGCCGTTACTGGTATCATGTAGGTGATGCCCTTTCTCTTTTCTGTAAAAATTATTTGGCGCGGTCCTTTCTAGCATGTATGTTTTAATTTATGGGTTATAGTATTGGTTTGTAGGTTTAATTTGTATCTTCTTTTCATTTGGTATGATGATGTGGTGACCCTTTCATTTGCACTTTTGATATGTAAAAAAATGAGAAAACATAGATTGATATCGTTTTTTTTGTAACCACTATAATATTTGAGTTGAGGTACTGACGATTTTATAACTTTGAACCACTGTTATTGAATTAAGACTTTAGTGGTCTGGGATTGCCGCAGTTTCCAGTTGGATCGATGTCAATGGCTTTTCTATTTTCTGCAAAAAATTGGGCTGGTGCTTTTTGGCTATTTTAATTTTTGTCTTTTGTTGTGTTACACCACCTGGCCTTTTTTGATGGATGGTTGTAATTTGGTCAATCTCAAAGGGGAGACTGTTATAAGCGTAGATTACGATTATGCGCAGGTGGCAATGTACAATTTTTGGTAATAATTGCTTCGCTATAATGAATTGTTTATTGATGACCAGGAATACCATAAAAAGATGCCCTACTTTATAAATATTAAAGTAGTAAATGATTATCTAGGTCTTCTTTTAGGGCCAGTTGTTATTAACACGATTTGTTAATATATTTGTTAGTACATAGTATACAAATGAGAACGATGGAAGGCTTACAAACCGGGCTCAAATTTGGGTCCACCAATGCGTGTAAGGTGAATTTGTAAAAGCGTTGAGGGTACTTGATATATGCTATAAAAATCAAGAGTTATGTTTATATACGATTATCTTTCGTGTTAATTTGTGGGATTTTATGGTTAGATGTTGTCCCATAATAACAGTTTCCCTTTGCATGTTGTAGTTTGAATTGTTTTCTATAAAAAAAACATCAAGATTTTGCCTTTATATTGTGAATAAGATAATTCAGTGGGGGCATTGGTATCAGACATTTACAATCCGAAATTCGAAGTTGTGAATAATTGCTTGTTGTTCCAATTTATAGTGTAGCCTCGTTTGTATCTAACATCCAGATTGCTTTTTAAATTAGAATGTAGGAACCTAAAACATGTTGGTTGGTCGAATGGGTCGAATGTTGTTACTTTTTGTCTTAGGATTACAATAGTAAAACAGTTGCATGTCAACAAATTGAGGAAAAGAATTCAAAGTTCCATGTACCAATGAAATGGATGGTTATGATGATGTTAATGGTGGTGGAGACTATGACGGTTGTAACTTAAGGGCACTGAATACATTTGTCAAAAAATATAATGGGTTTCCATGGTGATTGAAAGAGGCAGGGTGGTGATGACGATGTGGCTAATAGTTTAGTTTGTGCAAAAACAAGGGCAATGGATCATCCTTTTGTATTGTTCGGGTTTGTATTGTGTAAAAGCCATTGTCGCGATAAAAGTTGCACACCAATAAAAAATGTGAATAGTAAAAGAGGATGTCACAGAAGAGTTTGCAAAAGATTATGAGCTTTGTTGCATTGTTGTACGCAGGTTACATAAACAAAACACTTTGCAAAAACATAAACTAAAACTGTATGTTAACTGCATGTTTCTGTCAACCGTGTTCTATATGCAAACCACATATGGATTTTCAACAGACCTGATAATCTTATGTAAGTTTCTTTCAAAGATCGCTCTTTTGTTTTCCGTCTCATTTGTCAGTCCTATTGATTCGCTCATCAATGCCTTTCACATAATCTTTATCTGAACTGCTGAATGGCTTCCTCTTCCGTCTATAAAAGTAATTCAATTATTCCATGATCATCACGAGTGCCACCTCTTTGGATTTGACTTGGGACATGTTTTCTTTTTCATATCGATATTTTCATTAGATTGTATCCACCATCTTGATCGTTAGCATCGTGATCATTATTTATTCGAATCGTCCTTGAAGCCTTGGGTTCTTAGTTTTGTAAAACGTGCTGAGATTTTTATGTTAGACGGGTCTAATAGCGAATTAGAGATAAGTTAAAGATTAGACGTATCTTGGACCGGGGAGGGGGAAGGAGTCAAGGGGCGGAATTACTATCAGTCAACAATTGCGCATTTTTTCAGCCTGGTTTCTAATAATGTTCTGTTTCTAACATATATAAAGTTTTTTGGTATTGCAAAGGTTAAAAAACTTTCAAGGAATCTGCGCAATAATGTAAGTATGTTAGAAATCTTCCTATCAGTCGATTCGAACTTATGTTTATTGGAGATTGTTGATAATAATGTGAATTTATAGCATCATACATATCGCATCTTATAAAAGGGTTTGAGAATCTTGAGGAGGACGTTTATGCACAACTTCACTGAAGATGAAATGCAAGTGCTGAGAACAAACGATGCCGTTGTACGCATAACTATTGTGAGCTACCACTTTTCCCTGTGTCTGAAAAGTTATTTTTTTAGTTTTTTATTTTTACTTCTTTAGGTATCAAAATTCGTATAATGTTGTGTTTCCTATGGTTTGCTATTAGTACAAGTAGCGGATATGAGTTACTCATTATATTGTCTAACATTTGATTCAACTTTATTTGTGTGATATTTATAAGTAAAGGTTTAAATTATTGTGTCAAACAATGTTGAAATATTCTTTTTTCACTTTGTACGCTATGAATGACAATGTTTAGTACTCATAAGTTTGTTTCAGATTTTGTTGTTCAAAAAATATTTGTCTTATTAAACGCCCTGTCGCAACCCGCAGACGCATTATTCCTCTTTTGCAACAGTATTTATATGTGTATTAGTAGTTCTAAATACTTATATATACGTATATAGTTGTGAAACGTTCATTCTTGTGGATATAGCATGTCTATCTGGAATTTATTAGAAATCATGAATATGAAAA
The DNA here is from genome assembly GCA_026074375.1 of Tanacetum coccineum. Classification (NCBI taxonomy): domain Eukaryota; kingdom Viridiplantae; phylum Streptophyta; class Magnoliopsida; order Asterales; family Asteraceae; genus Tanacetum; species Tanacetum coccineum. The sequence continues at coordinate 28,899 of BQNB010015558.1, forward strand.
TAGTTAATACCTTCCAAAACAAATATATTACATTCGTAGTCCCCGATTGGAGTGATTTTTTAATATTTTGGTAATCATTTAGGATGAAATACGTTTTAAAACAAAAAAAAAAAAAAAAAAAACGGTGTTGAAATTTTTAAGAAAAATCGATTATACTCCTATGAGTTTGCGTTTGATACGCATACTTGGGAGTTTAAAGGAAATCTTCCGTTTTTTCCTTAATATCACCCGCTAGAACGCATACACATATGAGATACAATATTCAAAAGGTGGTTAGGATGACCACAGTGAGCACATAAGTTTCCATCGATAATGCATTTGGTTTAATATGTTGTTTTAAAATTTTAGATGAACCAAAATGGATGTACTACATGAACGTACAGACCAGAATTTGTAAATAGAGTGAAAAGTTTTCTTATAGTTTTGTTAGTCTAACAGAGTGGCTAGTGAGAAAATAAATTTTTGTCCTTTTCGCAATGTAAACATTTTTGTATACATATAAATGATAAAAACTGGTTGAGTTTCATTTTCACAAATATTGTTTTGTCTGTAAAGTTGACTTGTAGATCCAGAGCAAGGGACACAAGTTGATTATAGCACCATCGATGTCATGCTTTTAATGCTAATAGAAACAAAAACATTTACATTGGAAGACAGACTTGGTGAATTTAAATGAGATGATTGCATGATATTGGGGATGTTATTATTAGTGCAAGACATGAAGAAATAATGATTTACAATTTCAACTAACTTAAACCTTTTATTAGTGTTCATTGTGTGATTTGCAACCTGATTCTTACAATCACTTATTCTTTGAAAGCCCTTTTTCTAATTAGGTTTGGATTCATGTGAAGTCTAAGTCTTGACTTCAACCTATAGCAGTTTGACATACAAGAGTGTTGTTGCTATGCTTGTGACTGCTGCTACAACTTATTTCATATGAATGGAGAGGAATCAAATTTTGTTTAATAAGAAACAAAGACTCCAATCAAGGTTGAAGATATAATTGTGTCAATGGTGAGACTTAAACTGCACTTAACAATTATCCAAGTTGTTGATTGACTGAAAGTTCACCCTTGATTTGTAGGGATTTGGTGGTCACTTGCATGGCTCATAAAACATGCACAACAGAAAATAAATAGAGCAAGCCATGCAGATGAAAACCTTATTAGAGGGATCTCCTATGCGGTGAGTTCGTCGACTAAGGGTTTTGAACCCTTGGTTTTGTAGTCGGTCGATCGAGAGAAAGGGAGAAGAAGAGGAGAGACTTTTTTAGGGTTATGAGGAATGTTATGATAATCCCTTAGGAAGCCTTTTTATTTATAGATTCATAAGGAGTGATTCTAGAATAACTTGCTGGACAAGTAAAAACAGAGTTTGCCAAAGTCCACTCCCCCCCTTGTGAAGGATACGACTAAACCGTTGCCCCAAACAACCCTGTGGGTTTGTTTGTTTAGTCTTTTGTCGTTTATTACCCTTTAATTTTTATCTAGGATAAATATTAGACTGTGGGTGATTATCATTTAGTCCCTCAATAAAAATAACACCGTATCTTTCATCTCTTTCGATTCTGGTAACTTGTTCTCATCTTTTGGTATTTCCCGATGTCTTTGTCTTATTAATTTGTGAGGTTAGAGTATTTTAACAGTCTTTTAATATGTTCGACAATAATCAGGCCGTTAGGAATTTCTTCCTAGCGGCCCTATCCTAACGGTCACATATACGAACAACTACCACTTTGAAAATCTTAGATAATTGTTGGGATTCCTATTACAAATGTGTAAGTATGTACACTTGGTTTTCAATAGAATTTGATGTAGTTATGTTCTACTTGAAAATTATACCAGGTCTTTCACATCTTGTTGATTGTTGGTATTTTCTTTCATCAGATATTAAAGTATCCAAAAATAAGAAATACAATGATACATATAAATCCTCTGAAGGCCTTGTTAGTGGAAACGAATGGTACCGTCAGCAAGTTCTTCGAGCACTTAATCAAGCAGCAGGTACTTGTGTGTGTGTTTGCGTGCATCTTATATTTAATTGACAAATGTGACAAATTTGCCTTTTTTTCTTATTAATTCATTAAAAATTTAGTCGGCACATCAAAATGTTTCAAGCACAAGGCATGTCTAAAGACAACATATTTGATTTTTGTTTAATTGCTTTCTTATAATATGCTTCTTTTTTACATAGGTCGTTGCATCTGACACATACCGTACTATAGAGCAATAATCTTTGCAGGTGACCCTTTTTAAGTATTTGTATCAGCATCCAAATAACTATTGTGAGGTCGCTTCGAAGGGCTACGTCAATTCGTAGAGGACATACCAAGGTGGCCTAAACCGGTAACGGCCATTAGTATACATTGTGACAGTAAATCGGCCATGGGAAGAGCTAAAAGTACAATGTATAATGGAAAGTCCAGACATATCCGTCGTCGGCATAACTCGATACGACAACTACTCTCAACTGGAGTTATCTCAATTGACTATGTGGCGTCAAAGGATAACATCGTGGATCCGTTTACAAAAGGCTTAAGCAGAGAGTTAGTTAGTAAGTCGTCTAAAGGAATGGGACTAAAGCCCTTGAAGGAATGAGTTTCTATGAAGGAAAACCTAACCTAGTTGACTGGAGATCCCAAGATCTAGGTTCAATAGGACAACCTAATCATAGAAATGTGGGGGAAGTCACGTCAATGTGGGGGAGTTACTTATCTTGTAACCTCCTAGCCCATTCCTATAACAATGTGACTTGTTGAGAGGTCAAACATATGGCTTTAATGGTTCAGGATGAAATCATAAAGCATAAAGATTCAAGATGAAATCTGAAAGTATATGTTTCTAATGATTCAAGATGAAATCACCTATGTGAGAGAGAAGTGGGGTCGCTTCGAAGGGAATTGTGGGGGCGCAATTCCTAAGAGCTCTTGCAGAACCAGGCTAGTGCTCATGACCATGACGGGCACGACTATGAGGACTTGACAAGGTCAGGGAGAGTCCTGTGTGAGTATGTATTGTCGTCTACATAAACGGGTGTTGAGTTCAAGGACATCGCGTCTACTCAGACCTAGGAGACTAAGTGCATCTCACAAGGGAAGGTTCAAAGGGTCACACCTACCTATCCTATGCAGGACTTAACCGCAGAAATTTTGCCAAAATTTTCGGGTGTTTTCGACCGATCTCCATTCATGTGGGGGATTGTTGGAAAAATATGGTATAGCAAATATGAGTTTTGCTAACTTTGGACAACATTTAATATATGTAGATGTTATATATAATAATAGATGTTTGGGGCTTTGCGTTCTCCTCGAAGAGAGCTTCGCAACGAGCCAAACTATGTCCAAAATGGAGTAGAGATGAATGAGATATCGTGACTCAAAGTGAGGCACGTGGAACACGAATCTGGAACTATCCCACATCGCCCAAAGTGTGAAGTGGGATTGGGTTTATAATGAAACCTTGGTAGTTGCTTGTAAATTCCTTTGTGGGGTTTATGCTCCCACGTCTACGCGCGGGGGGGGGGGGGTGCAAAAAATGGATTTCTGGGCCAAGATGGGTTCGGTTCCACTGAACTCATGCGAGCCCGCGCGACCTGCGGACACGAATACAGCTCCGGTTGCTCATCTACGCGCCTATCTTTTTGCTACCCAGTTTGGTATAAGGTTCAGGTTCCAGAATATTCTTGAGGTTCAAATGTTGAATATATCAACAATTTCAAAATCGTGTATAGATAGATCTTTTGATTCTCTTTTGTTTTTTTTCACCCTAGGCTGAATTTCAGCAACTATCTTTGGCTTGTTGACCAAGATAGGGTTGGCCTATATACATGACCATTCTCATTCATTTTTTGGCAGAACAAAAACCGAACTCCAAATAACCATACGCAGCAGCTTTGAGCGGCCATTCCAGCAGTTATCATCGTATTTAACCTCGATACGTTTCCGTAATCTTTTCAGCTCAGATTGTCTGGTCCGACTGTACAACAGCTTTGGACGCTTGTGCCCTGGGAACAGACGGCGAATCTGTTTTAAGGGAATCGTGTTTAACACGAGCCTCGTTCTTTTACTGCTTGATTATCTGTTAATTCGTTCGATTTATTTACTTGTTAATGTTATTCGATTTACGCTATTAAAAGTATGCAGGTTTCCCAATAGTTTAAAACTGATTCTGTTTACAGAGAATTAAATCGCATTTTATTTTTATATAATTATTGTTACAAGTTTCTTATAAACTATTTTCTGTCGAAACCTAGATAGAGGTTACGCTGGTAAATCAGTTTAACAAAAACAGACTTTATTGCAGTTTTATAGATCGTTAAATTATTTTCAAATACAGTTTGCGTATTAAACCAAGCTTTGATTTAGTAGAAACTGATCTATTTTATTTCAATAGAAACAAGGACCGGGGTTTCTTTGAAAGCAGATCCGGTACAAGCGGATACCGAGTGATTTCAGTTGTTTAAAAATGTTTGTGTTATCTTTCAGGATGACTACAACTCCAAAACTCCTCCAACTGTTTGTGAACACAACGGTGTGCCGGTTACCAACGCGTGGCTTAATCATTGCTTAAGACGGAAAAATTCAATGGTCAGAATTTTAAGACGGTGGCAACAGAAGATGTTCTCTATCTCTCCAGCCCTAGCCTTGCGCGGTTCTTGAAAGGAAACTGCACCTCAGGTTGAACCTCCTGACCGAAGTCAATCCTCTAATGCACAGGCCTATGCAAGCTGTGGAAGCATGAAACAATTCAGACTTCTTGTGGCACTATTATGTTCTGGATGGGTTTGATTGTTCCTTTGTATATGTGTACTGCAAGACCACGAACTGCCAAAGAATTATGGGAGTCATTGGAATCGCAAGTACAAGCAGAATGATGCTGGTACATAAAGAAATTCGTGTGTAGTCGGTTTTGGATTACAAGATGGTTGATTCATAAGAGCTGGTCAGTCAGGTTCAAGACCTGCAGGTTTTGCTTAAACAGACATTCATTGCTGAGGGGAATGACCTGAGTGAAACTTCTTCAGTTGCTGCTATTATTGAAAGTTACCTCAAGCTGGGTAGCATTTAAAAACTACTTGAAGCGTGTTGAGACTTGGTTGTTCAGTGTTTCGTATTGAAGATGACAACAAGCTGGCTCAGAAGACACTTATACACCTGAGTCTGCCAAGGCTAATATGGTTGAGCATGCTGGGTCATCTTCAAGGTTTAATTCCAAGGGGAATAAGAAAGACAAAAGGAAGAATGACAAGAAGGGCAAAGGGAAGTCTGAGTACCTTGCTCCTAAAGCTGGGATTGTGAAGCAGAAGTTCCAGGGGACTTGCTACAACTGTGACCAACCTGGTCACCGTGCTGCTAATTGCAAGATGCCGAAGCGGGCGAATCCACGTCAGGCAAATATGGTGAATGATGATGTGGATATGATAGCAATGGTGTCTGACGTCGTTGCTATGATCTCTGAGGTTAACCTGGTTAAGGTAGAAGGGGGATACTAACAACAGTGGTTGGTGGATTGGAATGGGCAAATCGTAGGTGTGTGTGATAGAGTATGTTTCACTCTTCCAGAGCGGCTTGGACAATGGCAAAAGTTGTATATGGGACATTCTGCAAATGCTGATAGCAAGGGTGAAGGTGATGTTATTTTGAAGAAGACTTCCGAGAAAGAGGCTCAAGTTGACTAATTGTCTTGTATGTTACCTGAAGATTCGCAAGAATCTTGCTGGTCGGTTTGGATGTTAACAAGTTGATTTTCGTTTAGTCTTTGAGTCTTGATAAGTTTGTTTTGTTTAGATCAAATGTTTGTTAGTAAGGGCTGGATATGCAGTGGGATGCTATGTTTAACTCAATGTAATGGTGGTCAAGAATGATATCAATAACAATTGAAACTCTTTTGTTACTTGATGAGTCTTTCTAATGTGTGCATGGTCGTCTTGGACATGTAATTTTTAATTCGATGCGTAGTTTGAATTAAAATTTAATAGCTACCAATTTCATATTGATTCTAAATACAAATGTGAAACTTGTGTTGAAAGCCAAAACTTACAAGAACTTCTTTCAAATCGGTTAATTGCAGAACACGAACCACTTGATATGATACACACAAGACAATGTGATCTAAAATCACTACCCACGAAGGGTGGCAATAAGTACTTTATCATGTTATTGGATGATGTGTACAAGTATTGCTATGTTTAATTGTGAAAAGTAAAGATGAAAGCTATAGACAAGTTTGTTCTATACAAAACCGAAGTTGAGAATCAACTTGGTAAGAAAATCAAGGTTGTACGAAGTGATTAGAGGAGGTGAATATGTTGCTCCAATTCGCCGAGCATTGTGCGAAACAGGAATTTGACACGAGTTCACTGTCCCTATTTCACCTCAGCAAAACGTTCATGGTATTCGCGAAAGGAAGAACCGTACATTGGAAAGAATGGTTACTGCCAGTGATTTGTTCTGGCATGATTCAGGACTTGTGGGGGAAGCACCCCCGTTCTGACGGCTACTTATCTTTTAAATAGATACCTCGTAAGAAAGGAAGAGACTCCTATGAATTATGGATGGGAGAAAACCAATCATATCAATACTTACGAGTGTGGGGGGGGTGTTGAGGTGTTTAGCCAAGTAGTTGTGCACCTCCCAAGGCCCAAAAGATTGGACCTAAATCTGTGGATTGTATATTCATTGGATATGCTAAGAAAAGCACTGCTTATCGTTTCATTGTACATGAATCGAAAAATCCAGATATCCAAAAGAATACAATAATGGAATCTAGGAATGCTTCTTTCTTTGAAAATATATTTCCTTGTTTATCAAAGGGAACTGGGAGCTCATCTAGATTAGATGACAAAGTTGTCCAAGATAAGAGACAAAGAGATGATAATGATTCTCCAAAGTCGGAGAGACAAGGATCAAACAGATGAAGATGATGTAGAAACCAAGAAGAAGCAAAACAGGCAAGAAACGGGGAAATAGTTTGGACCCGATTTTGTTTCTTTTATGGTAGATAATGCACCCCCCATCTTACCGAGAGAGCGGTAACTTCCTCGGAAGGGCAAACAAAGGAGAGAAGCCATCAAAAGTGAAATAGAATCTATTATACAAAAACATACTGTGGCGAGCTCGTGGAATACCTCCTGGTTGTAAACCTCTAGGCTATAAATGGGGATTGATCTTCAAGGCAGAAGTTAAAGCTGATGGCACCGTTGACAAATATAAAGCAAGAGTGGTAATCCAAGGGTTTAGACAACGTGAAGGTCTAGACTACTTTGATACTTATTCGCCGGTTACGCGAATAACCTCGATTAGAATGATAATTGCTATTGCCGCATTAAGAAATTTGGAAATTCACCAAATGGATGTGAAAACGGCTTTTCTAAATGGAGATTTAGAAGAAGAAATATATATGAACCAACCTGAGGGTTTCATAGCTCCTGGACAAGAGGGAAGGTTTGTAGATTGTTAAGTCGTTGAATGGCTTAAGCAAAAAAATAAAAAAAAAAAAAACCAAAAAACACACACCACACACACAAAAAAAAAAAAAAAAAACAAAAAAAAAAAATAAAAAAAAACAAAACCAAAACCCAAAAAAAAGAAAAAAAAAAAACAAAAAAAAAAAAAAAAAAAAAAAAAAAAAAAAAAAAAAAAAAAAAAAAAAAAAAAAAAAAAACAACACACAAACACAAAAAAAAAAAAAAAAACGAAAAAAAAAACGCTCCCAAACCGTGGCATCAAAGTTTGACCACACCATGTTAGAGAGTGGATTCAAAATTAATGAATGCGACAAGTGTGTTTACGTGAAGGACACAAGTGCTGGATATGTAATTTTGTGTTTGTATGTCGATGATATGCTTATCGTGGGCAGCAACGACAAGATAATTAGATCCACTAAAGACATGTTGAAATCAAAGTTTGACATGAAGGATATGGGTTTGGCTGATGTGATCCTTGGAATAAAGATCATACGAACTCATAATGGACTTGTGTTAAGTCAAGCACATTACGTGGACAAAATTCTTAATACTCATAATACGGGGGATTCCGGCCAAGCTAGAACTCCAATTGACACCAGTTTGCATCTATCTAAAAATAGAGGCTTAGGTGTTGCCCAATTAGAGTATTCAAGGATTATTGGCATGTTAATGTACTTGATGACAGGTACCCGACCTGACTTAGCATATGCAGTTAGTAGGCTAAGTAGGTATACGAGTAATCCAAGTTATGGACCCACCCACAAGCTATACCGAGGGTACTCATTATTTGAGATACAGTCGTGGATTATGGACTGGGCATTTAGACAGGCCATCTGCTGTTATCGAGGGATACAGTGATGCAAATTGGATATTCTGATCATAAAAGATTCTAGATCGACTAGTGGATAGGTGTTTTACATAGGAGGGGCCGCTATATCTTGGAAGTTTCAAGCAAAACTGTTATGCTAAGTCCACGATGAATCCAGAATTTTATCGGCTAGTAAATGCGGAGAAGAGGCGGAATGGTTTCGTCAATTCGTAGAGACTACCAGGTGGCCTAAACCGGTATCAGCCATTAGTTTACATTGTGACAGTAAATTCGGCCATGGGTAAGAGCTAAAAGTACAATGTATATGGAAAGTCCAGACATATCCGTCGTCAGACAAAATCGATACGACAAACTACTCCTCAACTGGAGTTATCTCATTGACTATGTGGCATCAAAGGATACATCGCGGATCGTTTACCAAAAGGCTTAAGCAGTGAGTTAGTTAGTAAGTCGTCTAAAGGAATGGACTAAAAGCCTTGAAGGAATGAGTTCTATGATGGAAAACCTAACCTAGTTGACTAGAGATCCCAAGAATCTAGGGTTCAATAGGACAAACCTAATTCATTAGAATGTGAGGGAAGTTCACGTCAATGTGGGGGAGTGACTTATTCTTGTAAACTCCTTAGCCCATTCCTATAACCCAAAGTGACTTGTTGGAGGTCAAATCCATATGGCTTTAATGTATTCAGGATGAAATCATAAAGCATAAAGATTCAAGATGAAATCTGAAAGTTATATGTTTCTAAATGATTCAAGATGATATCACGTAATGTGAGAGAAAAGTGGGGTGCGTCGAAGGGGGGGGAAACCATTTTGTTTTTTGTGGGGGCGCAATTCCTAGATCTCTTGCTAGAACCCAGGGGCTAGTGCTCATTGACCATGACGGGCTACGGACTGATGGGGACTGAACAAGGTCAGGGAGAGTCCTGTGTGAGTATGTATTGTCGTCTACATAAATGGGTGTTGAGTTCAAGGACATCGCGTCTACTCAGACCTAGGAGACTAAGTGCATCTCACAAGGGAAGGTTCAAAGGGTCACACCTACCTATCCTATGCAGGACTTAACCGCAAATTTTGCCAAAATTTTCGGGTGTTTTCGACCGATCTCCATTCATGTGGGGGATTGTTGGAAAAATATGGTATAGCAAATATGAGTTTGCTAACTTTGGACAACATTTAATATATGTAGTGTTATATTATAATATTAGATGTTTGGGGTCTTGCGTTCTCCTTTAAAGAGAGCCTTCGCAACAGCCAAATTGTGTCCAAAAATGGAGTAGAATGAATTGAGATATCAGTGACTCAGTGAGGCACGCTGGGAACACGAATCTGTAAACTATCCACAATCCCCAAAGTGTGAAGTGGGATTGGGTTTATAATGAAACCTTGGTAGTTGCTTGTAAATTCCTTTGTGGGGTTTATGCTCCCACGTCTACGCGCGGGGGTGTGAAAAAAATGGATTTCTGGGCCAAGATGGGTTCGGTTCCACTGAACTCATGCGAGCCCGCACGAATGCAGCTCCGGTTGCTCACCTACGCGCCTATCTTTTTGTTATAAGGTTCAGGTTCCAGAATATTCTTGAGGTTCAAATGTTGAATATATCAACAATTTTCAAAGCGTGTATAGATAGGGACTCAGGCTGAATTGCACCTAGCAAACTATCTTTGGCTTGTTGACCAAGATAGGGTTGCCTATATACATGACCATTCTCATTCATTTTTTGGCAGTAAAAAACCGAACTCCAAATAACCATACACAGTAGCTTTGAGCGGCCATTCCAGCAGTTACCGTCGATCGTAATACTCGATCCTTTCTGTGATCTTTCAGGTCAGTTTGTCTAGTCCGGCTGTACAACAGCTTTGGACGTTGTACCCTGGGAAACAGACGGCGAATCTGTTTTAAGGGAATCTTGTTAAACACGAGCCTCGTTCTTTTACTGCTTTAATTATCTGTTAATTCTTGCGGTTTATTTGCTTGTTAATGTTATTCGATTTACGCTATTAAAAGTATGCAGGTTTCCCAACAGTATGGACCGGGTGAAAACTTGAAAATGGCCTAAATTATATTATTAATGCATGTTCACAAATCGGTCATACTAAAAAGAGTGGATAATTTTCATTGTTTTCATAGTTATAGCTTACACATGAGTTACTTAAAAATGGACAAAAAAGTTGTTAGTGCAAATATTACAATATTTAAATTAAATAAGTCATTTGGTTTTAATAATGACAAACAAGTAACTTATAATACATAACGTAAAATGTGCAAGTTACGCGTGACCACAACTCATCAACGCATACATTCATCAACACCTCTCGAGGTCTCGAGTCTACTCATGCTTCAACAAAAGGTACGAATATGTTTGTTAAGTTACGCGTGACCACAACTCATCAACGCATACATTCATCAACACCTCTCGACGTCTCGAGTATACTCATGCTTCAACAAAAGGTACGAATATGTTTGTTAAGTTGCATTATGATCAACGCATTTAACAAACCATTAAAAATGATTAACACGTTTTTACAAACTAGTCTAATGATTAAAACCCATTTTATCATTAAGTCATTTTTAATAAATCTTTTTAAGTTTACTTACATCACCACTAAACAAATGCTTTCAAGTAATCATTTACTTAATAATGATTAATCACATTAGTGAATAAGACAAATTAGGATTAACCACTTTTGGAAACAAATCTTATAAGATATTTCATATCTTACAAAATTTTCATTTTTAATGTTAAGATTGATTTTCCTTCTAGAACAAAATCAAATCAGATTTTATAAGTACATTAAGATCTAAGCAAAAGATTTAAAAAGATTTAAAAAGATTTCTAACAATTTTAAAATTGGACCATGCGACCGACAGATCCACCTAAAAGGCAGACGAATCCACCATCCCTGGATCCGTGGCATCGTGACGTCCAAGTTTTGGGTTTTCTATAAATATCACTCATTTGCTTAGTTTTTCATCCAAGCTTTTTACAACATTTCTTCCACATTATTACACACATTTAGGATTATTATAAACAAGTTTTTATAATGTAAAAACACAATTAACCATATCATCAAAACCCCAATAACCCTTGATCATAATGCTTCTAACTTTCATTTCACTACAACAAAATAGATCTAATGCAACACTTTAAAAGCAACACTTTATAAAATTGTTTCCTTTTAGATAACAATAGTAATTAAGCAACATTTATGTAATAAGTGTTGCATTTGGAAATTTAATGCAACACTTTATTGTAAGTGTTGCAATATTCTTAATGAATGCAACATTTTTGCCAAGTGTTGCATTTTTAAAGATAAAAGATAACACTTAGTTCAAAGTATAGAGATCCTCTAAAGCTCATGTGAACTTTACCGGTAAAATTCTCTCACAAGAATAAAGTAAATCGGGTCCCTGAGTAGGCCCACTGTTGTGTTTGTGAGAGAACTTTGTCGGTAAAGTTGATATGAACTTTAGAGGATCTATATCCTAGTTCAAATTATTTTAATCGGCATGTGTAGTTAGGGGTGTTACGCGGGTCGGGTTCGGGTCAATTCAGGTCGGGTCAAGGCTAAAAATTCTATACTCGAATCCGACCCTATTTGAATTCGGGTTACTCGGGTTTTGGTCAATTCATGTTGGGTCAACTTAGGTCAGGTCAATTTGGGTCAGAGTCAACCCGAATATAAGTAAAATGTATATTTTCCCCCTTTTTTACTCTTTTAAATAAAAATTATATAAAATTTATATAAAGAATTAAAAAAAAATCGGGTCCATCGGGTCGACCCGATACCTGGCCCTAGTTAGTATTCGGGTTACTCGGGTTGACCCGAACAACCCATTTTTTTGGACCTGAATAAGTTTAATCGAGTTCGAGTCGAGTCGAGTTTTTTTGACACCCCATGGGTAGTTATTTCGTACCATTTGAAAAAAAAACCTATATGAATAATAGTAACAAACGAGTCGAAATTTAACCCGCGCGTTGTGACGGGGGCTAATTTGTTATTGTCACGTGTGGGTTAAGCGAAATTTTTTTACCAATTTTATTAAAAAAAAATTAGAATATTCTAAATTCCATTTCATTTTCTGATCTTATTGGCCCAAGATGATTTTAGACCACTCGATAAGATAAGATTTATTTTGAAGCAAAGGTAGCAAATAGCTATTCGTGAACAGGCATATAAACTCGATATCTATTGAATGTTGCATTCTTCTGAACTTGGGCCAAGAGAACCCAAAAAAGCCCAAAATAAATATTTGTGTTTAACAAAGTTAGGACGTGGGCCAAAATTAGCCCAATGAAAGGTCGGCACTGTTTTGTCCTGTAGTATAACGAGGATTAGGAGTATGTAAATTAGACTATTAGTCAACAAATGCAACAAATTAATATATTGTTTATTGTTCATTTTATACCTATACGAATAGTACTATGTATATTTTTTTGACACCTTATGTGTTGCATTGTTCATGTGCTGATGTGTATGTGTATGATAAAATGACAGCAACAAATTATGGATAACCTCCGTTCAAAATCCCTAATTTCAGTTTTCGCCAAAACCCTCCATCCTAAAACTGAAGCGTCATTTTTTCCAATTAAAATTTTGATTTCCCTCCTTTAATGTGTTCTTTCTCTCCTAATAGATTTCCCTCCTAATGAATTTGTTCTAATGAAATCTCTCCAAGCCACAAACCCCCTTTGCTTCCACTTTTCAAAGGTAATTTTATTTAATGTTTACATCAAAATTTCGCATTTGAACTTCCAAAATCTGTGTTATACCAGTCTGGTATGCTTAATAATTGTGTAATATTTAGCTTTGTTGTTGTTATTTAATGACATGTTTTGACATTTCCTGTTTAACGCAAGGTGTTCTATTAAAATCCCCACTAAAAGCATTAATAGTTTAGTAATTTTGATAGCACAAATGATTCTTAATTAGGTTCTATTGTTGAATTTTGATTGATCAAAAAACAAATTAGAGTTGTTCATGATGCTCATTTTCTTGTAGTGTATTACAGTAGCATGGTACGTCAATTCAATTAGATTAGTTATATTTAAGTTGGTGGGTACATAACTATAGTTGACATGTTCAAAACATTAAGAAAAAAAGCGACTTACAATCTTGAAAAATATCAACTTATTTTTGCTTAGTTTCATGCTATGATTCATCAAGTTCTGGTCATTTTAATGGTAATATGAAACAAAGGATTTTGATGTGCAATTTGATGGTTGTGTATAAGGTGATGAGTGTAAGGTTAAAGTTTCTATAAAGTATAAATAGACAACTACTGTTTGAATTAAAAGTCAAATGTGTAAATGTGTTTTGTGTATGTTCAAAAGTTTGACAATACAACTTCTGAAACTTCCTATTATTCTTTTTTAGTACTAGTACTTGATGTATTAAAAGTATACTTTTAGTCTTGTTTGGTTTGCTTATTTGGATATGCTTATTTTGGATATTCTTTGTGTGCTTGTGTGACCTGATCTGCAAAAGTGCAAATGCACAACATCAACAAAAAGGGTGTTTGTGAATGCTTGTTATATATATATGCAACAAATGAAAAATATAGTAGCAACTAGCACAATTGCAAATCTGCAACAATTGAATAATACTGAGCAACAAAAAGAGCAGAAATACAGTAGCATGCCAACTGTTCAAATCTGCATACAAATGAAAAAAACATTAGCAACTAGCAACCAAATCTGCCCTTTTAGCTTTTTACGAGTGGTATTTAACAAGTTTGGTAAAAGGCGATAAAACAGAGAAAAGGAAAAAGAAAACAGTTGCGAATGACAAGAGTGTAGAATGTTATCCAGATTCTTGCGGTGATGGCAAGGAAAATGACTATGAAGTAGCTACATGTGCTAAACTACTCCAGAAGGTAACCACATTAAGAATCTTATCATTTTTTCAATTTATATAGTTGTCTTCTGTAATGAAATTTGTAATGTCACAGCAACATCACCCACGATACATGGCGCTAATGGTTATGAATAGATATGCAAATCTAACAAAGAGACGAGTAAGTGCTTCAAATGTCCATTCCACAAAAGGATTTTTCAGAGTTGCTAACGTTATAGAGCAAGAAAGATGTGATGGTAATTCAATGTCAATATATCTTTACTGAAACTATCTATGTATTTGTATTAGTTTTCCTTTATTTTACATTGATTGAATTGGAATTTTGTTAACTGTGTAGAAGCGTTGTTTGGTGGCAAGGGACTTGGGCTTGTCTAAAAAAACATGCACACAACTGGTCCAAAAAGTTTGCCAGGATTCGTGAAGATATGGTAATCTCTTTGCTGTCATATTTGATGTTCATGCTATCCACATGAATGATACACCTTATTGATGTTTATATTGATTATAAATACAGAAAAATGAAGATCCCAACAAGAAAGAACCTAGCTTAACTCAAATGTTTGAGCGCACACGCCAAAGGAAAGAAGGAAATGTATATGCTGATACATATGATGACACGGAGAATAAAATCATAAGATAATAAAACATCTATATCAATTTTATCATGTATTGCTAATATGTTTAGTTAACTTTTTATTTCTTACATTATATTTGAAGGAAAAAATAAGGAAGTATAATCCTCTAGAAGATGAAAGTGCTCCTGCAGATCCTTTCTTGGCTGTTATGAACAAAGAGTAGGATGGACATCGTAGACTTTTTGGTAGAGGTGTTACTAATACATTAATAAAGAAGGTGAATGGAGATGGTAGTGCATCTATGGGCCCGAGGGAGATTGTGAAATCACCCACACTTAGTTTAGAAGTTGAAAAAGTTTAATCCGTTGATACACAAAGGGGTCTTGAAGCGAACTTTGAAAGGATAATCAGTAAGTTAAAAGAGGATCATGAAAGGAAACTAGAAGCTATGCAAAAAAATGACGATGACCGTGAAAAATTAATTGAAGATGCTGTGCAGAAGATATTAGGAAAAATACCTCCTGAAGTTGTCCGCAGGTTTTTAACATAAGTGATCATCTGATTTTCATACAGTGGTTGATAAGCCTTTGTGTCACTCAATATATACTAACATGATTATTTACCAGGCTACATTGTTTTTTGGTGTTCGGAGGCAAGCAAATTTGCAACTATGATGAGATGAAACAGTTATGTCGAAGATACATGTGGATGAAGATTTAGTACTATTAGTGGGTGCAATTGAAATCTTTTGTGTTTCATTATGCCTTATGCCCTGTATGTTTGTTATTTTGCTGTTGGAAAAATTTGTAGTTCACTGATATTATCGACTATATTTTGTTATGTTTATGGTGGAAGTTAGGAACTTTATAGTACTTTGACATTTACGTAACAAATTTGTATTTGGAATATGATTGTTGATGATATTATATTTTTGTTATGATGGTAATAAGTTATGTATCCACATATAATTAAAACATTGCCCATGTTTGTAGCTTTTGTATTTTGTAGAGTAAATATGCGGCACCAAAAAGCTTAAGTGTTGCCCCTAGTGGAAAAAGTGTTGCACTAGTATTGTTAAAATGAAAAAACAAGTGTTGCAATGGATGATGGAAAGTGTTTCACTCGATACGTAGAAGTGTTGTCATTGCTCATTGTTGTATCATAAGAAGTGTTGCACATAAGTATTAAAAGTGTTGCCATATGAAAGTGTTGCATTTATAAACACGAGCAACACTTTGACAAAAGTGTTGCACATTATGGAAAAAGTGTTGCTTTAGACCTAAGGCAACGGAGCCTAAGGCGGCACTTGAAAAAGTGTTGCACTATGCATTATGCAACATTTTTTAGGCCTAATACAACACTTTTCAAGTGTTGCTTCAGCCTCATTTTCTAGTAGTGTTTGTTGCAAGCATGATTCTACATGATCCTCCATTCAAGCAAGCTTAGAGATCTTACCATCATCATCCACCACATACCTACATATATGAAGATCTATCACAACAAGACAAGAGACTTGTCATCTTCATCAACAACATCATGCTTAGTGATCTTGATGTTTTAGATTAGGCTTTTACATCCAATTAACAATTATGTCTTGGATCATCGTTATACACATTTGTGTATCAATCATATACAACAAACTAGATGTTAGGTGGTTTATATGTTTAGGCCATAAAACACAAGGTTTGTTATGTTGGGCCATAAAACATAACGGGTTTGGTTGTACCTGAAGAAGGACTCGGTATTTAGCTTTGTACCAGAAAAAGTGTAAGCGACGTTAGGTTGGTTCTACCTTGAAGTAGGACTCGGTATTTAGCTTAGTACCGAATAAAGTGTAAGCGACGTTGTATGATTTTCTCCGCCTTAAAGGAGCTTGTTGATCTAGTGAAGTAACTCTCGAGTTGGGTACTCGGGGAGTAGAGTAGGGCGAAGAGGAGCTTCGTAGCCGAACCACTATAAATCATCGTGTCCGGTTTGCATTTTCTTTTATTTATCGCTTTACATTTATATTTGCCTTTATTGCTTTATATTTATGTTTGCATTGCATCTATGTTTGTGTTGTATATTGTGTTATGGTGATATGCTTTGTTTGATGTTATTTAGTATAGTTGTTGTAGTATAAACCTAATTGGTTGTTTGATACAAAAGTCTTAAGTTTATAATGGAAACGTATTCACCTCCCCCCCCCCCTCTATGATTCCACAATTAGTATCAAAGCCAGGTTGCTCTAGTTTTCAAAACAAATGGTTTTAAAAATAAAGCACTGTCCATGTATCAAATTTCCTATCAAGCGACACATAATGTGTCTAAAAGAGTCCCAAACAAAGTGCATAATGTGTCCCAAACAAAGTGCATAATGTGTCTAAAAGTGAAATTAAAGTTTCTGCCAAAATTTCACCTCTTCTGCGACCTATGGATCCACCAAACCCTAGATCCGTCCATGTAGATCCATCCATACGGTTTTCAGTTTTTGTCAAACTTCAAAAATTCATAGAAAATAAACCGTGCTTCGGATTTCGATGATTCAAAAATCAAAATTGAAGTATTTTGAGTTTACTTTCCAATGGAATAGGTCTCAATTACTAATTCAAATTTTAAGTTTGTCAAATAAGCAAAAAGCCATAGAGTGTCCAAAACTAAAATTTTGTTTTAGCGTAAAAAGTTGATTTTAACCTTTCCTTTCGAGTCGAACACTTCTAATTGGTTTACTTTTAAATGTTGGTGTATTTTATCATTGGAAAGTAAATGTATTTTTCAAACTTACTAATGGAATGAAAACTAATTTATTTACAAATAAAATCAAGCTATGTATACATTGGTATATTTAATACACAAAACGAAGTGTAGTATTTATGT
This sequence comes from Tanacetum coccineum, assembly GCA_026074375.1. Classification (NCBI taxonomy): domain Eukaryota; kingdom Viridiplantae; phylum Streptophyta; class Magnoliopsida; order Asterales; family Asteraceae; genus Tanacetum; species Tanacetum coccineum. The sequence continues at coordinate 46,484 of BQNB010015558.1, forward strand.
GTGTTATGCTAAATGATTAGTTGTTCTACTTTGCGTCTTAATATTGTTAATTAACCTCTTGTATGCTTATTTCATTTGTAGTTGAGCTTCCTTGTTGATTAGCATAATTTCGTCATGTGCGTTATTTATTAGTGTTCATGTATATGCGTCAATTGATCTTATGGTAAATCTCTTGCACTAAGTTAAGAAATTGCTTTTGCCTCGCATATAGGTATAGATCACTACGTTTACAAATGTTATATCAACATTTTGTAAATCTAACAATTTAGGTTAACCCTCTTTGGATTGAGAGCTAAGCAAGTTTGTTAAACCTTTTAAAAAATATTGTCTTGCACAATTATCGTGTTACTAGTTCATGGTATAAAATGTGTCACCACCATATATTAAACACTTTTATTTTATCAAAGTCTCAAGAAAGTCTCGAGGATATGTCATTCTATTATCTTGCTTAAACATGGGTTGTCTAAATAAGAGAAAAGATCATAATAACACATTAGTATATAAAAAAGGAAAATGTGTTTTAAAACATAGTTTGTGCTTGCATTAGTCTAATTCACAATTACAACTAACAAATATTTTGATTAAAATGAACTTAGAATTTCTTGTAATTCTAAATTTGAAAGATTAAATTTCTTCGTAAGAAAACACTTTCATTTTGAAGTTTTATCTTTGAATAAATTTTCACATTAACATTAACTTGAAATGAAAATATTCGCTCTTGTCAAAAGCTTGAAAATAATATATGTTAGGTTCATAAAAAGTGTCGATTATCGATTATGTGGTTTAGTAATATTTAGTTAATAGTCTTTATTTTGTTTAGAATAAAGTAGCTTGTAATAAGGTATATTATGCTAAAAGAAAGAAATAGCATAATTACCAAAGATTAGGGACTAGAAGTGAAAAATAAAAGAAGAGAAGGCTCCTTCCTTCTCCTATAAATACCCCTCTAATCATCATTAGAGGGTAATGCCTTGTAATAAACATTTCTCCTTTTCTCTCCATTTATAACATTTGAAATTTGAATATTTTCCCTCCTCTACTATTCTCTCTAAGCTTTCATGATTGATAATGTATGATTCAAGATAAATAAGACCTAACAGGTGGTATCATACGCCATTAAAGAATACAAGTGAGTCGATTTGTGCATTTTTTCCATGTCCGAGAATGATATGATGAAATTCGGTGGATTCGGTTGACGTATTTGAGCTCTCGATTAGTGTTTTGGAAGCGGTTTCGAATAACTGAGTTGTTTCGTTCTGGATTTGGTGATGGATTACCGTGTTTCAGCATTCTCGGAAGTATATTAGTATTCTCAGATCATTTCTCTACATTCTCGGAAGTGGTTTTTAGAGTTTCGGATCACTTTTCTTATAGTTTTGTTCGGAAAAATATTGTAATAGATATATACGCATTTTCGGTTCTATCGAAAATCGTATATTATGAGATAATTGATAAACTCGGATTAAGATCGAGTTTCATAACTTTTCACACATTTTTTGTTTTATCAAAAAGTGTGAATAAGGACTTAGTGAATTTACTCTCGGGAATACGCTTACAAAGTATTAAAATACCACAATTTCACAGTTTTATCGTAAATTGGGATTTTTAAAAACAAATTCGTCAATTTTTAAAACTCGGAAATTAAATTCGGTTTTATCGAATTTGAAGTTAGATGTGTTTTTGGATTATCCAGTCATCATAAATTTCGGTTTTATCGAGTTTGTGGTAATTAATAATTCATAGTCTTCGAATATTTCAAAACTCGGTTCTATCGAGTTTGATATAATTGATTTTTGGATTAAGAGTATTTCCGAGTTTAAAACGATTTAAGTGTACTGAGTTTGTTAGTAGTTTTTCCGAGTTTAGTTTTGTTCGAGAAGTGTACCGATTTTCATACTACTTGTTATTCGAGAACAGTGTTGTCCAAGTCTCACAATTGTTCAAGAAGTGTACCGAGTTTGGAAATCTTTTCACAAATATCACTCATTTTCGTCTACAAAGATTCAATCTTTGAATCATAAGAAATGTCAACATCCAAAACATATCAACAATCCCTTGCTGATGCCGGTTTTAAGACTAGGCCTCCCATGCTTGAAAGGGGTAGTTATATACCGTGGGCAAATAGATTCAGATGATACATAAATCGAAAGAGGGAAAACCAAAAGTGGCTTAACAAAGCACTTGATGAAGGTCCTTATCAGTTTGAGATGTTCATTCCTAACAACTCTATAGTTCTGAAATTGCAAACTGCCAAGGATTTACATGGAGATGTGTTATTGTATTATGATGCTGAGATGGAGCTCATGAATTTGATTCTTATTTCTATTCCAAATGACATGTATAATTCTGTGGATGCTTGCACTTCGGCTAAGGACATGTGGAAAAGAGTTTAACATCTTATTAGGGGAACTATACAAAACAAAGTTAATAAAGAAACTCGTTTTACAAACGAATTTGATCAGTTTGTTGCTGAACCAGGGGAATCACTTGTTTCAGTTTACAATCGTTTTGCTCAGTTAATTAATGATTTAGAAAGAAATGACATGCATTTTCCAATTGTTACAATTAACACAAAGTTTCTGAATAGTTTGCAACTGGAATGGTTGAAATATGTTACCCAAGTTCGTTTTGCTAAACATTTGACAGTGGATACGTTTGATGATCTTTTTTATTACCTTCAGTAATTCGAGAAATTGGTTAATGTCTCAAGAGCAAAGAAGTTAGAAAAATCTCATGATCCTTTGGCTCTCGTAGCACACACGGGTTCATCTTCCAGAAACACATCGTCTTATTATGTGACACATCCCACGTCTGTGGTTGATTATGAAGATGAATACCAGCAGGATGATGTTCACACCAATTCTGAAGATCCTCTAACATCTGCAATGTTGTTACTTGCTCGAGCCATTACTCAAAATTTTTCTACTCCAACAAATAATCATCTTCGCACTTCATCCAATACCAGAAACCAAGCAATCATTCAAGGAGACAGGGTGAATATTCAAAGCAGGAACTCTGGTAATGGTGGAAGAAATAATAGACGAGCTTATGTTCAGGAGGAAATCAGAGAGGGATCGAATGCTCCAAATGAGACCGGAAATGTTCAAAGGACTCTTCGAACCTCGTCTTCAGGAAACACTTCAACTGTTCAATCCTAAAACTGCAGTGGAAAAGGACATTATGCTAGGAATTTTCCAAAGGCAAGAGTTCGGGATTCAAAATACTTCATGGAACAAATGTTGCTGGCAAAACAGGATGAAGCTGGAGTAATTCTTACTGATGAGCAGAATGATTTTCTCTTTGCTGATGCTTCAAGGATAGAAGAAATTGAAGAACTCAGTGCAAACATATGCTTAATGGTCAGAATTCAACCAGCTGATAACACTTCTAATGCTGGGCCAAGCTATGATTCTGCATTTATAAGTGAGGTACAATCTTCATCCAACACTGAAAATGAAGAACAAATGTATCCAACTCATTCTAAAATTATTAATAGTAATATTGGTGATGATCAAATTGATAGCGATATTATATTTGATTCACCTAATAGGAATGTTAATAGTGGCAGTATTGAAAAAGATACACATGTTCTTGATCTATGTGCGTTAGAGCAATTAGCTAGAAATGCATATCATGAAGCTGAAAAACAACAAATTATTATTCAAAAAGTTTAAAAACAAAACACGACTTTGAATAGTGAGCTTGAGTTGTATAAGGAAATGGTTCGGGTTTTGGAAAACATAAACGGGTAGATAAGGAAAATATCAATAAAACGAACATAGATATTTTTCGAGTCTACATGTTTAACTATTTTTAGTTATTACATGAAATTACGAAATCGATCATAAGATGAAAAGAATAATCATCGAATTGTAATTCACACTTGTATTAACGATGCTTTGTTAAGTCTAAATGTTCATAATGCTTGTGTGTAACACCTCCAAAATACGATACGCATTGGAATACAACATTTGGGGTGCTACTTCATAATACATGCATACGAGTCCCAGTAAACGTTTAAAGTTTATTTATATAAAGAAACACCAGAGTTACATAAGTCTCAATACCAACATAGAAATTCATTTCTAAAAGTCATAACACGACTTGGTTTCTAAAACATTGTTTTAGTTTATGACACTACTTCACCGAGACACCGTCCTTGATATCCGCGTTCTGTCCCATCTAAGACATCAACAGCACCTAACCTGAGATACATGCTTAAAAAGGTCAACAAAACGTTGAGAGAATTCATAGAGTTTACACATAACAATTAGAACGCATATTTGGTTCAACAAAACATATAACATTGCTCGTAAGACAAGGTATAAAAATAATGATTTCCAACTAAATGAGCCCACGTACCGAAACTTAACACATTCATCCCGTAGGATAAAATAATGTCCGAGAAGTATGCCACTTCTCCTAATACTAACTACAAAATGTCTGTTACAGGGTGCTCACATACTGATTCAAACCCCGGACATGGTTGTCAAACCTAATAGATCTATTTAATGCATTAGCATTCACCTGCAACTAGGCAACTAACGGTCACACAGTAAAAGGAATATACTCAATAGTGTATGAAATCATATTTAGTATCAAAACATATTGCGTTCTCATTTTCATAAAACAACAAGTATCCCCCTCGCGGGTTTAACAATATTTGAAACACTTAAAAGTGAGGCAATGAACTCACCTTGATCGAAGCCGAAGATCAAATAACCGAAATAATCACGAACTACTCAACGACGAGCTCAACCGCGACCTATAATTTATGTCGCTCGATTACTATATAATAAAGTATGATCGAATAGTGCATGCGTCACAACTATCAAAATAGTATAAATATACATACATATGTGATGAGAAATCCACTTGCGCGTCCTAGATCCTAAACTTTACATAATTGAGTTACGATCATTCTCTCATTTATTTTATACGTTGCTTAATCGAAAACTTTTTATTTTTGGAAAGTTACTATTTTCTGAAAGTTACCATTTTTAGTAGGTCTCGTCTTCTAATTATATTTATAATAATATTTAGTTATCTCGTCGAACTTTCGACATTCAATTTGATTATCGTTTACTCGTATCGGTATTATATTCGAATATTTCAAAAGTTTCTATTTTTAGAATTTTCTTCGTTCATAACAATCGTTGAGTTTAAAATATCACATTTGTAATAATAGTAGCGTTTAATATTTTTATAAACATCCCATAAATCTTGTATCAACCCGTTGACTTTCAAAAGTCAACGTTGGACTTTATTTTATTTTGACTTTAAAGTATATACATAATACTAGATCTGACCCGCTCGAAACGACCCGTTATCTCACATTTTCATGACTCGGACTCTAAAGAGATTTTATGCAAAACGACATTTCGGACAACTTTTTAGTTTTGGCCGAGACCCGAAACTCGACAGAGAATGACCAAAATGCCCCTGCAAGTTTCTGCAGGAACTTGTGGCATTTTAATAAAAGTGCAGATTTTGACCTTGGGTTTTGACCCGTTATTACTCGATTTTAAAACTAGCAAGCATCGTGTCAAAGTAAAAAGTCATTCCGATCAACTTTCGTGTTTCGCCGGGCGTTTAAATTTCTGTCAGCAACTACAAATTTTCCAAAATGCTGAATTTTTACACTTAAAATGTATATCTCGTTTTAGCTCTATTTTCTTCGTTATTAGGAGTTAGAAGCTCCATTTTATGTCAAAACGATCGTCTAAGAATGCTTTATCTCCTTTTTAATCAAAAATCAAATTTTATAAAATCTCGACCCTCGTCTTCCGCGCCAAAGTTTCTGCCCAAACTTACCCGTTACAAAGTGTGCAAAAACTTATTTTTGACCAAAAAACTCACTCAGGGCACATCTAAAACGGCCTATAACTCACATTTAACTCGCTCAATCAATTTATAACAACAAATAACTAAACGACGCAAGATCTTATAGATTTCATCACATGCAACGGATATAATTAAATCACATGAACGAAACAAACGAAACAAATATAAAAGAAGGCTCACAATGCTTATTGTAGCAAGATCAGACTCGATAGATGAACGCTCTTGTTCCTTGTTCCTTTTGGCCGCAACGGGTACAAAACCAACCAAAAACCAAACCAAAAATCAACCCAACTAAACTAGTCAATAATTAAATCTACCCAACTTGTCTTGATTAATATTTTAACAATCAAACACACTTGGTGTGCCTTCCCTTTGGTTCGAACCCACGACCGAACCCATTACCCTCTTCATATATTGTTATAAACCCAAATACTTCCACCAATCCTCCTATAAATATTTCTCCACTAATCTAACTATCTTTAATCAAATCAAAAACCCACTAGCTTTAACAAAACTCGAACATGCATAAACCTTAATGCATGTTCATTTTTCTTGCATTGATGATCTTAAATATATCTTCTAAACAATATTTGGTTGCTAGAAAAATTAAAACACCAAGGGTGTTTGGTTGCTTGGCTCGTTCGAACTCAAAAAGAAAGAAGGAAAAGAAAACAATGTCTTCCACTTGATTCTTGATTCACTTAACTATTTTTAGGTGATGTTTAAGTAGGTGTAAGTGATAAAAACTTGGAAAAACAATTTGTGTTTGTATGTGTAAAGGTGGCCGGACAAGTGAGTGTAATCATTTCTACATGAGAAACACAAGGATTTAGAGTGTGTGTGGTATTATAGCCGGTGGCTATGGGCTAGCCACGCATACGTATATTTTTTTTTTTTTGAATTGTATTTACTTGTAAAAGTCTTGTAACATTTAATTAAAGTAACACTTATACAAAGTAAAGGTAAACATGTATATTTAAATAAAACGCGAGCTTCGGGCCAAGGTCTAGGAACAAAGACGACAAGGTTCAAAAAATAATAATTTACGACCATAAAAATAATAACGAAACGCGTCGTAAATTTTACGATGCTTAAACCGTTTAACGAACGCGAGGTCAAACGTTGACTCGCGAAATGTCGAAAATAAAATTTTTGAATTTCCGTTCGAAATAAAATACAAAAATATTTATTCTCGATAAATAAATTTTTAAATGTCGGCGTTTGCTCACACAAATTTATAAAATAATTATTATGAAGTCGAATTTGCGATCGTCATATGCATCGTAAAACTGGGGTTGTTACATTTCACCCACCTTAAGGGAGCGTCGTCCTGGTGCTCGACCTTTCTTACTCATCTTAATTTTACTTGTAGTGAGATGGTTTCCTCATTGTCGAACGACCTCACATGCTCAAACGTAAAATCAAGTGATATAATTCTCGCTCCGACCATTCTGGATGGAAAGTTAACAAAACAAACGATAAATTATACTAGCAAGATAGAAAATACAATCGCAATAGCTCTTATCACGAGAGGTAAAAATACGCCACGAAACATATCCAGGAAAACATAAATCGCGTCGTTTTTAAATGAAAGACCTTAAATGAAAGATCGACCAAAACCTTAGTTTGGTGATCATTCCAACAAAACAAAACGCACACCATTACACAAAACCAAAACATACATCGCCCTCTCGGTCTCATTCAATGATGCACCACCGGTTGCGAAAAATAGTCTGGGGTACATACAACCCCATTAAATGCATTATAGCACCATTGCACATAACCACATAATCATATAAGCACATATTCGCCTATTCGTCATTTTAAAATGACTTTATATTTCTACCTAGCTTATCATCACACTTAGCAACAATCATGCTTGCTTTCTATAAGTTTTAGCAAAATAATCGTGCTTACTTATTAGGAAGCCTCAGCAATGGCTATGCTCATCACGCGGGTTCATTCCTAACCATTTAGATTGATCATTATACTAAGCTTGCTAGATGGCCAAGCTTCTTGGAAATGATCTCGACTAAATCATGGCTAGATTTTTGGCCAACCATAGTCAATCTTATGGGTTAACAAACCACAATTAACAATGGACTATCAGGTTTGTGTACGTCTCAAATCAACCTTCCTCTTCATTTGGGTAAGTATACCCATTCACTCATGCCCTAAGTCGTATCATGGCCACACAAAACGACCTAAACGCTTACTACCATTCAAAAGCACATAGCACATAACACACATAAAGCACATTTTTCACATAATTTGGCGGCGATAATCATGCCAAAAAACACATATTGTCAAAAGACAAATCGAAAACAATAAAGAAAGCACTTGAGCATCAGGGGCTCGTTGCTCGTCCGACGAAAAATAAAAATTTCAATGTTTCCGCATGGAGACTAGCACGATCGGCTCGATCCTAACATACCGCATCAAATTCTTAGATGACTCAATTAAATCAAGTCGAGATAATTACGCACATTCCTAACTCAATACCGTTCGACTTAAGGCGTTAGCTACTTTGATTGTTCCTTCAGGATGGGAATGGATGTCGCCATTCGGCTAGAGTCTCCAATCTTTTCTCTCCTTTTATACGCACACTAAGTCGTTATGTCAAGGAGTAAGAATCACTATTCCAAACCTTAAGTCAGGAGTCGCTTAGTGCCT
>BQNB010015558.1:60000-73064 GCA_026074375.1 Tanacetum coccineum
GATTGATATCACTGTTCGGGGCTAATCTTTCATAATCTAGAGGCCATGTCTGTATTGTCTTGTGGTGCCAGGGCACTTTAAATCAAAACTCTAAAACTCGTAAACTATTTACCCAAATGGAACCCCTCACATTAAATTCCCTAGTAACGTGATACGATAAGATTTTAAGTTTCTTCAAAAGCTAGTCGATGATAAATTACGTTAAACATATAGCGTAATTGTTTTATAATGCGTCAATCGATAATTAATAACGACAATTGTGTCGGGTTTTAATAAAATCGGGTCTTATAATATTTATATATATTTTTATAATTAATATAAAAATATTATATATTATATTTTTAAGAATGCAAAAATGGCAATATATATCATTGATTTATACTTATTTACAAAATTAATCTTTTTATATATATAAAGTATATTTAAATTAAACGTTTGACTTTAAAACTTGGCAAGACAACCCCTTATAGTTATAACTTTAGGATTATGATATTTTCAGCCCCTCTAGTTATAATTTCTAAAATATTTACAATATATACCCCTTGCATGGGATTTATTTGCAAAACAAGTCCAAAAACCATAATAATGATATTTTTGAAATCCAAAAGTGTTTTTCAGCTTATGGCTTATTGGAATAAGCTAAAATAAGTAAAGTTTATAAGCTTATAGCTTATGGAAAGGGCGAATGAGCTTTAAAGATCAAAAATGGGTTGTATGGTTTATAGAAATTAAAATGCATGAGTTTGTGAATCAAAAACTAAAACAAGAGTTTACACACGATCTTAGGAAGCTTATTAAAGTTCCAAAACAGAAAATTAGCTTATTGAACAAGCTTTTGAGCTTATAAGGGTCGAACAAGTTTATTAGGGTTACAGTTTGGTTTTTAGAGACTGAAAACAAGTTTTGATTTCATAAGAAGATTATGACATAGCTTAATAAGGTTTTAAGATATAGTGAGAACGTATAAAACAAGAATTAAGGCTTACTTGTACACGAAATGGGTTAAAGTGAGTAGAAATGAGCTTATGGGTTTGTACGCCTAGGAATCGACTTCAATGGCTTCTTCCTTCTTTCTTCTTGGCTTCAATCTGATCTTGGGGCTTCTTTTGATCCTCTTTGGTCTAATTTAGAACTCTATTTGTATTTGTGTTGAGTTTTGAGGTATGTTTTGAAGTGAATAAGGGGTGCGGTTATTTATAGGGTCGAATACCCTTGGTGCCCAAGTTTAAGAGTGAAATGGTAGCTAAGCTATTGAGAAGTGGTATCTAAAGAGTAGCTAAGGTGACTAAGGGCAGCTATGGATGAGTATGGGAGGCTAGGAAGGTAGCAATGCAAGGTGTTGGAGGTTAGAAAGGTGCGAATGGACAATGGTGACAAGGAGGTGACAAAGCAATACTTGGTGGCCAAGGTGGTGAGTAAGGTGCTTATGTGGTTGCTTGGTGACATGGTGCTAGGATGCTAGCTTGAGGTGCTTGTTTGATTAAAATGGGTTAAAATGAAACAAGGGGTGTCGGGTTTGATTTTTAGGTTTGGGTTAGGGTTTTTGAATTTTGAGAGTGGATTAGGGTTAGGATTAGTGTTAAAATATGTTAAATGTTGTGCATAAGAAGCTTGTACCTTATGCTTAAAGATGTGGTATGAAATTCTTAGAAAAATGGAGGGAAAATGGCTTAGTTTGAATTCGTGCTTCATGATTTTGTACATTGTGCATTAAGGACTTGTACATTGATTTAGAGGGAAATTATATTTGAATTTTATGTATTGATCACTTGTACACTTACCTTGTTTTCTTCTACATTCATTTTGAATGTTTACATAAAATTAAGGTTTTGACAAAAACGTTAATGGATAAAGTTCATTTGGTAAAAATGTCATGAAAACTAGGTTAAATAGATAACGTACATGATATAGTGGATAATAGATTATTGACTTGACATATTAATACATTTACTTAATGTAAACATAGATAGAGATGTCATAGGTAGTTGAGTGAGCTCGTTTACTTTAAAGATGCTATTTACGTTGCGTAATGAGATAAAGCAAAAAATTCTCTATACAAAGGTGGTATATATATAATAGATGGATATTACAGTGCATCTAATTTAATAGATGGATAATTACATTGATGAAAATTATGGGTTGTTATAGTCTCCCTCCCTTAAAAGAAATCTAGTCCTTAGATTTAGTTGGATGCTAGAGTGATGTTTGAAAACAGATGTGGATACTTGGCACGAATTTGATCTTTGTGTTCCCATGTAAATTTTGGTCCTCTTGTAGAGTTCCATCTTACTTTGACTATAGGAATACGACTTTGTTTTAGTTGTTTGACTTCTCGATCCATGATCTCCACTGGTTCTTCTAAAAAGTTGAGCTTATCATCGAGCAGAAGCTCTTTCATTGGAATGACAAGAGATTCATTAGACAGGCATTTCTTTAAATTAGAAATGTGGAAAGTACTATAGACATTACTGAGCTCTTTAGGAAGCTCTAGTTTGTATGCTACTGGTCCAATTCGTTTAAGGATTTTGAATGGTCCAATGTAACGAGGGTTAAGCTTTCCTCGCTTTCCAAAACGAATAACACCTTTTCAAGGTGATGCTTTCAACATAACACGATCTCCAACTTGAAATTCTAAAGGCTTCCGTCTTATATTGGCATAACTTCTTTGTCGATCTCTTGCAACTTGCAAGCGTTGTCGAATTTGCACTATCTTTTCGGTGGTTTCATGAATTATTTCTGATCCTGTAAGTTGAACATCTCCAACTTCGGTCCAGCAGACATGTGATCTGTACTTTCGACCATAAAGTGCCTCGAATGGCGTTGCCTTAATACTAGCATGGTAACTGTTATTGTAGGAAAATTCTACCAATGGTAAGTGTCTTTCCCATCCTTTTCCAAAATCTATAACACAGGCTCGAAGCATATTTTCGAGTATTTGGATGGTTCTTTCACTTTGTCCATCGGTTTTGGGATGATATGCCGTACTCATGTCTAATTGAGTACCCAAAGCATTCTGTAATGATTGCAAGAATCTGGATATGAAATGACTGTCACGATCTGAAATGATAGATATTGGTACTCCATGCCTTGAAACTATTTCTTTCATATACAACCTTATAAGGGTTTCCATACTATCCGTTGCTCTGGTAGGGATGAAATGTGCTGATTTGATAAGACGGTCGATAATGACCCAGATTGTGTCATGTCCGCATAATGTTTTGGGTTGTTTTGTGATGAAATCCATTGTTATTCTCTCCCATTTCCACATAGGAATCTCTAGTTGTACTAGTAAACCGGATGGCTTTTGACATTATTCTTTAACTCTAGAGCATGTTAAACACTTGCCAACATACTCAACGATGATTGCCTTTATGTTAGGCCACCAATAGAGTTTCTTTAGATCCTGATACATTTTGTCAGAACCTGGGTGAATGGAATACTTTGATTTATGGGACTCATGCATGATCAAGTCTCTCAGATTACCAAAGAGTGGTAACCAGCTTCGGTTCTTAATACAACGAGTTCCATCAGGACGTACTTCAAATGCTTTGTTCATTCCTTATAAGTTCTCAGCCTTGATGTTTTCTTCTTTGAGTGCTTTAGTTTGAGCTTTGAGAATTTGTGATGGTAATTTTAGATGAATGGTCATAACTAATGATCCAACTCAGAGTGGTTTGATTTGTTCCGTCTGGCTTAAGGCATCTGCTACAACATTTGCCTTTCCAGGATGGTAGCGAATTTCACAATCGTAATCTACAAGCAATTCTAACCAACGACGTTGTCTCATGTTCAACTCTTTCTGTTTAAGGATATGCAAAAGACTTTTATGATCAGTGAACATTGTACACTTTGTGCCGTACAAATAGTGTCTCCAAATTTTAAGAGCGAACACAACTACTCCTAATTCGAGATCATGAGTGGTATAGTTTTCTTCGTTAGGCTTGAGTTGTCGGGATGCATATGCAATAACCTTTTCCGTTTGCATTAACACAGCTCCCAGACCTTGATAGGATGCATCACAGTAAATAACAAAATCGTCATTTCCTTCTGGTAATGCTAAGATTGGAGCTTCACATAGCTTCTGTTTTAGCAGTTGGAAGGCTGACTCTTGGTCTTCTCCCCAGATATACTTCTTGTTTTTCTGGGTTAATTTAGTCAAAGACTTTGCAATCTTCGAAAAATCTTTGATAAATCTCCGATAATAGCCGAAAAGTCCTAAGAATTGACGTATTTCTATGGGTGTAGTAGGAGATGCCTAATTTTTAACTGCTTCAATCTTGGCGGGGTCAACATGAAGTCCTTGACTATCAATTAAGTGCCCAAGAAATTGCACGATACTGATCCAGAAATCACACTTAGAGAACTTGGCATATAATTTCTCCTTTCTGAGTAATTCCAAGATTATTCTCAGATGATCTGTGTGTTCTTCTTTGTTACGAGAGTAGATGAGAGTATCATCGATGAACACCATCACAAATTTATCCAAGTATGGTTTGCACACACGGTTCATAAGATCCATGAATACAGCAGGTGCGTTAGTTAAACCAAATGGCATCACTTGAAATTCATAGTGTCTGTACCTCATTCTGAAAGCATTCTTAGGAATATCTTCATCCCTTACTCTCAGTTGATGATAACCTGATCTTAAGTCAATCTTCGAGTAGACACTCAAATCTTGAAGTTGGTCAAATAAGTCATCAATCCTGGGTAATGGGTAACGATTCTTTACGATAAGTTTATTCAACTCATGGTAATCGATACACATTCTAAAAGATTTGTCTTTCTTTTCGACAAATAAGACAGGAGCTCCCCAAGGTGAGGTACTTGGACGGATAAAACCTCTATCTGATAACTCTTGTAGTTGGCCAGATAGTTCTTGCATTTCTGAAGGAGCTAATCTATAGGGTGCTCGGGCTACTGGTGCCTGATGTGTTTCAAAAGCTTTAAATTTATATGACTGAAAATACCGAACAATTATATGGAAACACACGGGTAAAAGTATAACCCACGTATGTAGTATAATCTTTTTAGGTAATACCATGTCGTCCACATGGATTAGAGTAGTGTTCGAATAATCAGAAAGAAAATAGACTTTAACAATTTTGAAAATAACTTTAGTTTTATCAACGATAATAAAGATGACTATTCGGATAGTTAAGAATAATTTATAAGTGTTGGAAATGATTTGACCTTGATGATGGGACTTTAATTTATGAAAATGATTTCTCGTCATAAAATGTTTTTACGAATTAACTTGATTAACTTAAGACTTATATTTAGTTAACTAGACCAAATGTGTCACTCAAATAATCCAGTTGTTATTATATCAAAACTTATTTTGTTTATCAATTTACGAAAGTGGATTTCTCAGCACAGACGTTAGAGACCATAGACAAATCTTTAAAACCACATAGATCATAATAGATCTTTCGACCTATACCGATATGATTATATAATCTAAGTTGATAAGCAAAAATAGATAAGATAAGATATAATAGGTTTGCAACATAAGCTTAAGATTAAAACGATTAAAATCATACCAAATACTTATCATCTTCGTTCTTGATCGTTAGATCTTTCTCTTCAACTTAGGAGGTGTTTCTTGGTGTTTTTGGTGAAAGGAGAGAAATATGTATGTGTTAGAGATGATTGATGAAGAGAGAATGGAGAGAATAGGATGTTTTGAGGATGCAAATTCGTCCTCTATATATTTGCATGATTGGGTGCAAAGTGCGGCGCACTTAGGAAAAAGTGCGGCAAACTTTGGGAGTTAATGCGATTACATTTAATGACTTTTACTGGAAGTGCGGCGCACTTGCAAATAAGTGTGGCGGTTTCGAGGAGTTAATGCAGGTGCAATTATTAGACTTTAATTCTTCAAACTTTAAGAGAATGTGTGGTGCACAATATTATAAGTGCGGCGGTTTTGGGTTTCAAGGGAAAGTGCGGCGCACAATTTAGCAAGTGCGGCGGACTTCTTGAACTTTGGCTAGAAATCTTTTCTTTTCTTGTATTCGTCTCCCAAAGTGTATAGATTTATAAGCTTGGGTCTCTAGAATCTTCAAGTGAACCTATAAGAAAATTCAAGCTAAATTAAGTACCAAAAGTTCATGAGAAATGGTAGAATAAATAACGCCATAGAAACGTGTAAAATTTGGGCATTATCAAATTCCTCCACACTTAGCTTATTACTTGCTCTTAAGCATTGGAAGCGAAAATAAAATCGTTTGTCGTGACATGGAGAAAATTTGAATTTTTAAGAGAGTTTGCATATTAAATAACTTTTCAGGCATAGACATATAACATAGCACCTCACATAGGAATATTGTTTGATTTTAAATTCACTCAGCCACTCAGATAGGGTTTAAATATGTTTTTGTGAAGAACAATCAATTTGCACGGACATAATCTAGACAGCTAACATAGGCTTGTACTTAACACATAAACCTGACCGAAGGGTGGAACTTGGGTACTAAAGAGGATCCAATCTTCATACTCCGAACATAAGCCTTTATTTCTTTTGAACTATTATAACTCATATAGAACTTCTTTTTTTTTCATGATTACAACTAAGGCTGTTAGGAATTTTGTATAACAGGCTTAATTATGTTAGTATTATAGTTAGTTCTGCTAGTGTAATAGTTAGTACTAGTAGAAGGTTTATCATAGTTAGTACTGGCAGTATTAAATAGTTATACTATTTATGTAATAGTTAAGTCTGCTTACGCAGAAATTAGTTAGAGTTAAAAGATATGCATGAGATATCTTAGAAAAAGATATGCATTATCTTTATACGCGTTTTCTAAAGCCCATTAGGGTTTCCTTAGTCTATAAAAGGATCCCTAGGCATAGTTAGTAGATATAGTTCTACATAAGATCATAGAGATCAAATAGTAGTTTTGTAATCTGTAACCTAGGCAGATTCAAAGTTCAATATAAAAGTGTTTTGATTGTGTTCTTCTTTACATTGTTGATTAAATTTCGCGTAATCAATAGTGGTTAATCATTGTTTCATCATTGTTACTTTAGATTTATCTAAGACAACAAACCCTTTACCAGGCTAAAGGTTTAGATCCATTAAGCAAAGGGATCCAACAAGTGGTATCAGAGCTTGTGAGGAAACTCTGAGAAAGAAGAACTTCTTTTGAATCAGAACTACTATAAGTCAAAGAGATGGTTGACCAAGATACTCCTCCACCAACAATCACTGCTATGAAGATCCCTATCATTAAGAAGGGAGAATACGATATCTAGAATATAAGGATGAGACAATACATTTGTCACACATATCATAATCTGTGGGATATTATTGTCAATGGAGATTTGGAAGATGAGGCTACACCTTCAGGAGAACAATCTAGTCCTCCTGTACCTAAGACTGCTAAACAATTGCCTGCTAGAAGGAATCAAGAAAGGATTAAGAGCATCTTGCTCTTAGTAATCCCTGATAAGTACCTCCTCAAGTTCCACAATGTTCCTGATGCTAAATCTTTGTGGGCTGCAATAAAATCTAGATTTAGAGGTAATGAGGAATCCAAAAAGATGCAAAAGAATGTTCTGAAACATCAGTTTGAAAATTTTGTTATTGCATCTAATGAAACTTTGGATAAGGCTTATGATAGATTTCAGAAACTCATAAGGCAACTAGAAATTCATGGAGCCTATGTATCAAAGGAAGACATTAATCAAAAGTTTTTAAGAAGTCTTCCTCCTTCATGGAGTCAAATAGCGCTGATCATAAGAAATAAACCAGATATTAATGAGGTTGATATTGATGACCTTTACAAAAATCTTAGGGTGTATGAAGATGAATTGAAAAGGTCTTCAGGTTCCAACTCTGCTTCTCAGAATTTTGCTTTTGTTTCCTCTCAGAATACTAAAAATGCTAATGAAGTTAGTACTGCCAGTGGAGATTTTGGGGTTAATATTGCTGGTGGAATTAATCAAGTTCCAACTACTCCAAGTGCTCATGATATAGCTTACTCTTTTCTTGCACAACCAACAACCAGTCCTCAACTTGAGAATAAGGATTTTCAGTAGATGGATGGAGATGACTTAGAGGAATTGGATCTTCGATGGCAAGTGGCTATGTTGACTGTCAGAGTAAAGAAGTTCATTCAAAAGACAGGAAGAAATATGGACTTCAAAGAAAAATGACCTGTTTCTCTTTATAAGTCAAAGATTGAGTGCTACAATTGTCACAGAAAATGACATTTTGCTAGAGAATGTAAATCTGGAAGGAGTCAAGGAAGAAGACCTTATGGTGACAATGGCAGGAGCAATGTACAAATAACTGAATCTTCATCTCAGTCACTGGTGGCTCAAGATGGTCTAGGAGGATATGACTGAAGCAATGATTTTTAAGTTGAACCAGTCAACTATGCTTTGATGGCAATCTCTTCATCAAACTCATCAAGTTCTTTTGATAGTGAGGTACAAAAATGTTCTAAATGTCTTGAATCATTTTTTAAATTGTCTTCAAAAAGAAACTATGGATAGCTGAGAGGAAAACTAACAAACGCACCAAACTAGAAATTAGGGGTTATGAAATAGCCTTAGAGTCACTAGAAGCTAGAATTCTTGGACATGAAAAGAATGAATTAGCTTAGGGTGAGAGATATGAGTTTCAAAACTATGATCTTAAGTGTAGAGAATTAAAAATTAACAACTTAAATCTGGAATTAAAAAAGGCTGTTAAGGAAATAGATGAATTGAAACTCAAGATTGAAAAATGGGAAGGGTCATCAAAGAATCTCACTAAGATACTCAATAGTCAGATGATTACTCATGATAAAAATAGATTAGGGTTTGGCACACAAATGAATGATTTGAGTAATAAATCTGAAACTGATAGTGTGAACAGTTTGACTATTTTTGAGGTAAGGTCTAGTAATAAAGAGAGCACATTAGAAAATAATAGGTTCACTAAAGCAAATGAGTATCATGTTGTTCCCCCTCCAATTACAGGGAACCCACTAACCCCAAGAGCTGATATATCATTTGCAAGACTAGATGAGTATGCTTTTAGAAATAAAATCATAGAGTCTAAGACAATTGAAACTAACAAGACTGTTGGTACCATAAATGAAGCAACTATAGTAAAACCTAAGTCTGTCAATAAAATAGTTATGTCTAAGTCAAAGATTAATAGGGATAAAGTCATCATTGAGGATTAGACCTCAAATGATGAGGATGATGTGTGTGCTAACGAAACTGGTAGTTCTGTTAAGCCTAATGTGACTCAAGCTGTTAGGAGTCAAGCTGATAAAAGTGGTCAAACTTCACAAAAACAAGGGATTGGTTTTAAGAAAGTACATAAAATAAAAGCTTGTTTTGTTTGTAAAAGCACTGACCATTTGATAAAAGACTGTGATTTATATGACCAAAAGAGTCTTGAACCTAGGGTTAAGAATATGGTCAATACTAGGAAGAGGGTAGTCAAACCAGTATGGGATTATGGCAAAAGGGTAAATCACTAAAACTTTTCAAAAAATTTGAAATACCCTCATACAAAAAGGACCTTTAACCCATTAGCAGTACTAACCAGAGCAGGTTTAGTTAATTCTGATAGATCAAATGTTAGTACTGCTAGGTCTATTAGTACTGTTAGGCTAGTTTATATTGTTAGGCCTGTTAGTACTGCTAGGCCATTGGCCTCAAAAATAGCACAATCTAATAGTGTTATTAGACAAAAACACCCAAGATTAGACATTGTAAGACCAAAAGCCTCAAACATACCAATCAAGAGGTCTTACTTCACCCAACCAATTTATAGACCCAAAGACTTAAAACCTGATGTGAAAACTTTTGGGGTTAATAACATGACTACTATTGGGACAAGGGCAGTAGTTAGTAAGGGTAAGGTGGAAAATGTCCTTAAGAAGGATAAATGGGTATGGAGGCCAAAGATAAATTACCAGGATCATGTGTACAAATATAATAGCTCTTACATGCTCAAAAAGTTTGAGTATGTAGACCCAAAAGGGATTTCCAAGTCAGTATTGACTTGGATCCCTAAGAGATACTAATTTTCTTACATTTTGTGTAGGGCAATCCAGAGATCTTGTTACAGGATCATGCAGTGGTGGATAGTGGTTGCTCTAGCCATATGACTGGCAACAAAGCTTATCTTTCAGACTATGAAGATTTCAATGGAAGCTTTGTGGCTTTTGGAAGTGATCCTAAAGGAGGTAAAATAACGGGTAAAGGTAAAATTAAAATTGCTAATTTAGACTTTGATGATGTTTACTTTGTAGATGAACTCAAGTTTAATCTTTTCTCTGTCTCACAAATGTGTGACAAGAAAAATAGTGTCCTTTTTACTGAGTCTGAATGCCTTATCGTGTCTCCTAGCTTTAAGCTTCTTGATGAAAGTTAAGTTGTTCTTAGAGCTCCTAGAAAAGATGGTGTGTACAGCTTGGATTTAAAGAACATTGTTCCTTCTGGAGGTATAACTTGTTTATATGCAAATGCAACAGCAGAAGAGTCTAAATTATGGCACGGGAGATTAGGTCATGTAAATTTCAAAAATATAAATAAACTTGTTAAAGGTCACCTAGTTAGAGGTTTAACTTCAAAAGTTTTTGTAAATGACCACACTTGTGTTGCCTGCAAGAAGGGTAAGCAACATAAGGCCTCTTGTAAGGCCAAGTTAGATAGAATCATCAGAAAGCCCCTAGAATTACTTCATATGGACTTATTTGGACTTGTCTCTATAGAAAGCATCAACAAGAAAATATACTGTTTGGTTGTGACTAATGATTTTAGCAAATTTAGTTGGGTATTTTTCTTAGCTACAAAGGATGAAACATCTAAAATCCTTTGTAATCTTATCATAGGCTTAGAAAAACAATTGAATCATAATGTTAAAATCGTTCGATGTGATAATGGGACAGAGTTTAAGAAGTATGCTATAAATGAATTTTGTGCTAAGAAAGGAATCAAAAGGGAGTTTAGTGTAGCTAAAACTCCACAGCATAATCAAAAGGGAGTTTGAGGCAGCTAGAACTATGTTAGCAGACTCACTTTTACCTATCCCATTTTGGGCAGAGGCAGTTAATACTGCTTGCTATGTACTAAATAGGGTATTAGTGACCAAACCTCAAAATAAGAAACCTTATGAACTATTAATAGGTAAACCACCTAGTATTAGTTTTATGAGACCTTTTGGGTGCCCCTTGACTATTTTGAACACCTTAGATTCCTTAGGCAAATTTGATGGGAAATCTAATGAAGGTTATTTGCTTGGATACTCTACCTCTAGTAAAGCATTTAGAGTATACAACAAAAGAACCAAAAGGGTAGAAGAAAATCTGCACATTAATTTTCCTGAAGATCAACCAAATGTGGCAAGAACTGGTCCAAATTGGATGTTTAATCTTGATTTTCTCACCACTTCAATGAATTATACTCCTGTTAGTGTAGAAAATCAAGTAATTATGGATGCAGGTACACAAGATTCTTATGTTGCAGGTTCATCAGGAAAAGATAAAGGACCTACTCAGGAATACATACTACTTCCACTACAACCCTATAGGATAAGGATTCCTGTAGAAGATGTTCCTCTAGTTGCACCTGAAAAACCTTCTGAAAGTTCTCCTAAGGAAAATGATGTGCAAGATTCAGAATATGCTGCTAACAAGGAAAAGTGAACAAGACTTGCAAGATGAACTTGAGAAGATTGTTACTCAAGAATTGGCTGCTAAAGCTATGGATGATGGTTCAAGACAAGCCTTTGAAGAAGAAAAGCGGAGAATTGCATCTCAAAAGAAGGCAGCTCAAGCTACAAGTACTAACAAACTTAGTACTGATAGGCCATTTGTTAGTACTGGTAGGCCATATGTTAGTACTGAAAGTCCATTTGTTAGTACTGATAGGTCATCTGTTAGTACTGCTAACACACCATATGTTAGTGCTGCTAGAACTTCCATAGGTGCAAATGTTGGTGAATCATCATTTGTTTATCTTGGAGGAAAAATACCTATTGTTGGTATCTACTCCCCAATGCTGATTTACCCATTGATCCAAAATATGCCTGACTTGGAAGATGCTTCTGATACTCTCCCAAATGATGGAATATTCAATGGAGCTTATGATGATGATGATGTGGGTGTAGAGGCTGATTTTAACAATATGGATAACACCATTGATGTTAGTCCTATTCCCACACTCAGAGTTCACAAGGATCACCATAAAGGTCAAATTCTAGGAGATCCTAAATTAGCAGTTCAAACAAGAGTAAAGATCCAAAAGGCTTCTTCAGTACAACAAGCATTGGTGAGCTACATCTCCAAACAGAATAGAACTAATCACAAAGATCATCAGAATTGTTTGTTAGCATGCTTTCTCTCCCAAGAAGAACCCAAGAACATATCACAAGCCTTACAAGATGAAAGCTGGGTAGAAGCAATGCAAGAGGAATTGCTACAGTTTAAATTACAGAAGGTTAGGGTACTTGTTTATTTTCCATCTGGGAAAAAGGCAATTGGCACAAAGTGGGTCTTTAAAAATAAAAGGGATGAGAGAATTATTGTTGTGAAAACAAAGCAAGGCTTGTGGCACAAGGGTTTAGACAGGAGGAATGTATAGATTATGATGAGGTTTTTGCACCTGTTGCCAGGATAGAGGCAATCAGGTTATTTTTAGCCTTTGCATCATACATAGGATTTACTGTCTACCAAATGGATGTTAAAAGTGCATTTCTCTATGGCACTATTAAAGAGGAGGTGTATGTCCATCAACATCCAGGCTTTGTTGATCCTGCTCATCCAAACAAAGTCTATAAGGTGGTTAAAGCTCTTTATGGTCTACATCAAGCTCTGATAAGTGTAAAATACACATATCCGTTTATACTTAAATAACCCAATTAAACCCAAAACAGACTAAAAATGGCAAAAATATACTTGTTTTTGTGTTTTGTGTGTGCAGGTACAGATATATCAAAAATCACAAGAAAACCGTCAAAAACGGGCAAGCACGAACACGAGAAACGGAAGAGCACAAAAGAAGCCAGAGATGCAAAGCCAAAAGCAGGAAAAGTCAAAAAGTCAAAAAGTCAAAGCTGT
>BQNB010015559.1:0-73061 GCA_026074375.1 Tanacetum coccineum
AAAAACCTTTGGAAATTAGTTAATTATGGTATGAATTCAAATAGTAAAGTTGGCTTAGGGTATGGAATCAAATCAAACAAATAGTAGATTCATGGAAGGATTCTTCTAAAAACCTTTGGAAATTAGTTAATTATGGTATGAATTCAAATAGTAAAGTTGGCTTAGGGTATGGAATCAAATCAAACAAATAGTAGATTCATGGAAGGATTCTTCTAAAAACCTTTGGAAATTAGTTAATTATGGTATGAATTCAAATAGTAAAGTTGGCTTAGGGTATGGAATCAAATCAAACAATGAGGTTTTAAGCTATGAGGAAGAAATGAATCATACTGTGTTTAATTGTACAGAAGAAGACTTTGTGGCAAAACCTTTGTACAATAGATTTTCAAAAACTAATAATTTGAAAGGAGTTCCACATCATTTAACTGGGGACTATACTCCTAATCCACAATAGGAAATTGATGAATCTTTGTATGTTTATGGTAAAAAGGGACCTCAAAAGCATAAAAGCAGTGTCTCAGATGACAAATTCAATGAGTATTATACCAGTCAATCAAATGACTGTGCAAGATGTTTTGGAAATACCTTTGAGCACTCTATTGAGTTTGAATCAGAAATTATAAGTGTACCAAAAGAGATGTCTAAGTCTAAGTCTGTTACAACTAATGAAAAAGTCGTGTCTGAACCAAAACCAAACAAAGTTAAACCTAGTTGTGTAACACACGTAAAAACTCCTAGGCAACCAATGAAAAATCAAGAGACACCCAAAGTTAACAGAAAGAATTAGAATGAAATGATGGAAAGAGAACTAGGGGATGGTCACTCTTTCATCAAGAAAAAGTGTTTTGTTTATGGCAGCCTAAGTTATTTGATCAGAGATTGTGACAGAGCTTCAAAACCTTAAAACACAAGAGAAGGAGGCTTATCCTACTGGCATTTCAGAAGATACTCCTAAAATTCTAGCTTTTAGAAGAGAATTGGATGAACTTGCTCAAAAGCATTTAAGGGAAGTACCTAAGAACAAAGCTACCAGTACTAACTCAGTTAATTCTGGTAGTGGACTAGTTAATTCTCAACAGGCTGATCACGATGATTCAGATATGCCAGAGCTCACAATCTTTAACAAGCCTCAGAAAGGGATTTTTAATGAGGCTTGTTATGATGACGAGGGTATGGTCCATGATTTTAACAACTTACCAACAGAAGTAGTTGTTAGTCCCATTCCTACTCTTAGGATTCCCACCATTCACCCACAAAGTCAAATACTTGGTGATCCTAAATCATCTGTGCAAACTAGAAGCAGAGTGCAGCAACATTCAGGAGCACATGCACATGTAAGTGATGTTCAAAAACAGCAAAGGAACAATCACAAAGATCAACATCATTGTCTGTTTGCCTGCTTCTTATCTTTTACAAGATGACAGTTGGGTTTAAGCCATGCAAGAAGAACTGTTACAGTTCAAGCTACAACAAGTATGGGTTCTTGTAGATCTACCTCATGGAATGAAGGTGATTGGCATCAAGTGGGTCTACAGAAATAAAAGAGGTGTGGTTGTGAGGAATAAAGCAAGATTGGTGGCCCAAGGGTACACTCAGGAAGAAGGTATTGACTATGATGAGGTCTTTGCTCCTGTGGCAAGAATAGAAGCTATCCGGTTGTTTTTAGCCTTTGCCTCATTTATGGGGTTCATAGTATACCAAATGGATGTCAAAAGTGCTTTTCTGTATGACACTATAGATGAAGAGGTTTATGTCTCACAACCTCCTGGTTTTGTTGATCCTAATCATCCTACAAAGGTTTATGATAGCGAAAGTGCAGGGTTTGCTAAGATAGTGGATTTTCTTCAAGGTTCCAACCTCAGGTATGTCTTAACTTCTAACCCAACTATCTATGATTCCCTTGTAAAACAGTTTTGGCAGACTGCTACTGCCAAGGGACGTTGACTGCAAGTCTTTATTTATTAAAAGGGACATGGAAGGTTATCATGCTGATTCAATAGTGTATGTTGACTGATTTCAATTTTGGATCTTCCAAAACAGTCTTGGGTGATGCGTTTGAATGCTTGATGAAAAGCATAATTTTCAGATAAGTTCTATTGGGAGAACTCACATTTTTCTTAGGATTACAAGTCAAACAGAACAGGCAGGAATCATATATTCAGGACAAGTATGTAGCTGAGATACTCAAGAAATTTGATCTTGTAAGTGTGAAAACTGCAATAACCCCCATGGAGACCAAAGTGGCATTAACAAAAGATGAGGAAGTTGTTGATGTGGATGTACACTTATACAGATCCATGATAGGTTCTCTTATGTATTTAACTGCCTCTAGGCCTGATATAATGTTTGTAGTATGTACTTGTTCTCGTTTTCAGGTCACTCCCAAGACTTCACATCTCAATGCTGTGAAGAGAATCTTTAAGTACCTTAAGGGCAAACCCAATTTGGGCTTATGGTATCCTAGAAAATCACATTTTGACCTGGAAGCTTTCTCTGATGGTGATTATGGTAGGTCAAACCTTGACAGGAAATCCACAACAGGTGGTTGTCAATTTCTTGGACAAAGACTTATCTCATGGCAATGCAAGAAACAGACCATAGTGGCTACTTCTACAACTGAAGCTGAATATGTAGCTGCTGCAAATTGCTGTGGACAAGTATTGTGGGTTCAAAATCAACTGCTGGACTATGGTTTCAATTTCATGAATACCAAAATCCACATTGATAATGAAAGCACAATTTGCATTGTGAAGAACCCAGTGTATCATTCCAAGACAAAGCACATATAGATACGCCACTATTTTATAAGAGATTGTTATGAGAAGAAGCTCATAAGGGTGGAGAAAATTCACACTGACTTAAATGTAGCTGACCTATTGACCAAATCTTTTGATGGACCAAGGTTTAATTTCTTAGTGGTTAGTATAGGTATGATAAACCCATAGCTACGTTTAAGGGGAGGCTTAGTTATATATTTTGTATAATTCTGGTAGTTAGTTTAACTTAATTCTGGCTTAAGTAGTATTAATTCTGGTAGTTAGTAGTATTAATTCTGGTAGTTAGTTTAAGTTAATTATGATTTATACAAACTCCTGCAGTATGTTTTCTTTGTTTTAGACTAATTCTTGCAGGAATAGCATGGATTTGCAGATGTAAGGAAGGTGTGATAAGGTCTTTGTTTTGTAAGTCTTCAGTAAATACTTAATTCTGGTTGAACATGAGTTAATTCAGGTTGAAACATACTTAATTCTAGTTGACCAAAGTTAAGTCTGATAGTGTTAATTTTAATTCTGGTAGGTTATCAGAAGTCAATGTGTCATTAACTACTTTAACCTGCTTATTTGCTGACATACTTTGGATACCCTGTTCATGCATATCATCTATAATCGACATCAATGCATCATTTCGAACAGAAGATACATTACTTTGTACAACATGTTCTTCGTTGTCCTCCATATACTGATTATACAGAATAATATTACTATCACTCGCATATTCAGCATCAGAGTCAACAACGTAGTTGTGTTGTACATCGTTTTGCATCTCGTGTACTTCATGATACTCATCCAAGTGATCTACACAGGTATCATGATCTTGTACCTCAAATGGAGTATTCGAGTCATATGATGGCCCGGCTTCATCGTAGATTGGATCTTCAGATGAAAGATTTACCATGAACATGGTCTGTATATTAGGAGCCTCATCAACATCAGAGTCGAATGCATCACATTGATCAGCTTCAAAGATATGATCCACATTGAGTGCCAAATCTTTCTCGGTTGGGTCATCCACATCATCATCAAAGTTGGTGACATGTTCTCCTGCAAGAAACAACAACTGTTCTTCATCCAGTACTGCACCATTCTCCTGGGCTTGCATAAGTAGCATCTTGTCCTTGAAGTAGTCTGAATCCTGAAGTCGCTTTGGTCGAGGACATTCTCGTGCTATGTGCCCGAGTCCATTACAGTTGTAGCACTTAATGGGTTTAGCTTGACCAGGATTCACATTGCCACCTCTGTTCTGACCTCCAACATTCCCAGCTACAACATTTCCTCTTGCATTGTTCCTCTGAAATGGTCTTCCTTGATTATTCGCATTGTATGTTCCACGGACATCTTGAACCACAACTCTGCCGTCTTGAACCATAGCTTTGTTCCTTGCATTAGAAGACATTTTGAGTTGATTATTTGTTTGAGGAAGATGTGATTTGTATGATTGAGTGAGGAGGACAAGTGTGTTGGTTAAACTTTCAATCAAGTTATTAGTTGAAGAACTTCCTAAGTCCATTTAAAAGTTATCAGTAGGAGATGGTTCATTTGAGGATTAAGGAGACATGGATGATTGTGTTGGATACTGCTGAACTGAGGCATTAGACACTAGTGCCAAAGGATCATTAGTTGGTTGAATGAACCTTTCCATCATCATTCTATTCTCACTAGCATGTACCTCATGTTGCTTCAAATAGGCATAAAGCTGATCAAAGTTAGACTCTTTCAAACCTCTGTTAAGTTTGACTTCAGTTATGAATCTACTCCACTCAGGTAACATGTTGTTCACAAACTTAGAGTTAAGCTGCATTCTGGGCATGGTCATCTTGATGTTTCTCATGTCATTAATGAGCTTCATAAACCTAACATAGTATACGTGAATGGTTTCTCCTTTGATTTGACGGAAGTGTTCAAATTCATCGTATAACTGAGATTCCCTATCATCCTTTGTTAACTCAGAACCTTCCAGAATTATCTTCACATTGTCCCAAATGTCTTTGGCGTCAGTATAGTGGTTGGTGAGTGTGTAGATGTCTTTTGGTATCCCTTGAAGTAGGATATTCGTTGCACGAATGTCAGCTTTATACCTTTTCTTTTCTTCAGCAAAAAGGTCTGTAAAGACTCTAGCACGTTCTGGACCTAGTTGAAGTGCACCCTCAGTTTCTTTAGCAGGAGTTTGTATGAACGTTCCCATTTTAAATGGACCTTCAGTAATCGATTTCATAATGTTCTTTCCATTATCTTTTCCCAGACAATACAGACGAATGCGTTGTTGCCAAGATTCAAATTCTGTTATGTCAAGCATTGGTGGGCGTGTATCAGAACCGGCATATAGGATATCTTCCGACATATTAGACATCTTGAATTTGTTGTGAAATGATATCAGTCTTGATCGATTAGTGATAAAGGAGACTTGTGTTAAAGATATGTTTTAGTTGTGATTAAAGTAATTATTCCACGGGATTTTACTAATCTTAACTGAAACCGAGAAATAAATCTTTCACGGGATTTTACAAAGTAAGAAAACCGTAGAAAAATTAATATTTTAGTGACATATTTCGCTTGGAAAAGTTCAACATAATTCGCTTGATGACTTATGACGTGTTTCGCTTGATGAAAACAAACATATTTCACTTGGAGAACCTGTCATATTTCGCTTGTTTGAAAACTAACATATTTCGCTTGAAAATCTGTCATATTTTGCTTGGAATCAACCTGTCATATTTCGCTTGATTCAAACCTGCATATTCCGCTTCCTTCAAACCAACATATTCTGCTTCCTTCAAACAGAAGGTTAACTTCGAGCAAAACACGTATTTTTCCAACAAAATCACCAAAAACACACCCCTTTTGACGTTGAACCTTGATTTTTCTTGCACAACTAGTTACTGTATGCCTAGATCTTGCTTAAAAACATAACAATAAACACATCTAAGCACAAAAATCTGAGTTTTGATTTTCGAACCAAAAATCCAAAAATTAACTAAAGAACACGATCTAATCAAGATTAAAATGCACAAAAGCTCACGAAATCACCACATAGCTCTGATACCAATTGTATGATATCATTTTTCATAGCCCGGATGATGATTCTTAGATTTGGCTAGTTTCTAGAGAGAGAAATACATGAAGAGATATTTTCTAGAAAGAGAAAGCTCTATGTGTAAAATGGAAATAAATAATGACTAGCTACCTCTTACAAAGTTGGAAGAGGTATATATAGTACTTACAAAGAACCGGGTTTTAGTACCCGGTTCAAAACTGAAAATCATAGGATTAATTATTAAACTGCGAGCTATAATAAACAGTAAAATACACAGGGTGACCGAGTCTTTTTCTTATCTAACATGAAGATGGAGATAATGATATACGTGATTCAACAGGAGGCTCAGTGTCTCTAGGTGGTGTAGGTGGAATCATATGTTCAATATCTAAGCATTAATCATATCCGGATACAAAGGTTAGAGAAAACATAGTGGCAGTAACCTGGATACATAAAGGTACGATACATGAATAACCTTAACACAGGGTATAGGATAGACAACCACGACATACATAAATCGATATCATGAAAGAGCGAGGTATAATGGAATCACAACTTCATTATGTCACAAACAACTTGTCTAAATATTTTACATAATCAAAATTTGACAAGTGTCGTTATTTATGCCACACATTCCGTGGTTGAATTCTAAACAAAAGCTGTAAATGACAAGGATCCAGTCTAGTAGTCTGGTGGTCCTCCCTTGTGGTTCTTAAGTTCATGGATCTTGTCCAGAAGACTCTTTATATATGATCGGTGGCGAACCTGGATATCCTCAATGAGCAACTCTAGAGTAGAAATCCTGATGCGAGCAAGAACAATCTCATCGTCATGCCTTACTTGCTCTCTCTGAAATCCAAAAATCTGGGTACGGGCTTTTTGAAGTTCGGTTTCTAGTTGGTCAAAATCTCACTGTATGATTACTCGACCATTACCAAGACCTTCTATCTTATCTTCCATGTGCTCAATGCGCTCAAGAGGGAGCTCATCTAAGAAATTCAAAATAGTCTCGATCAGTTTCTCATGGCGCTCCAGATACGTTTTATGAGAACTCTCTCTAATCTCAAACACCTGAGGTGGGGTAAAGAAATCAGAGGAGGATGATAGGAAACGAGCTCGTTTTTGAGGTGGCAAAATCTCCTCGGGAAGAAAGAAATCTCGAGGATCAAATAATGGTGATGGTGGTAACACTGGAAATGGAGGCAAAATAGTTGGTGGAGCAATAGGAGCTCGTGGTGGTGGAATAGGTGATTTATCATTAGTAGCATTATATGCTTGCATGACCTTCATATATGGATCATCATGAAAAGGTGAGATGGCTAGCGAGGCCAAAAGATCCTTAGATAAATCCTCTGAAGGATCAAAAGAAGTGTTTCTCGGTGAGGCTGGGGAATAGTCCGGTGAAGCCGGGGTAGAGTCAGGAGTATTTGTAGAGGAAAAAGCATCCTCAACATTGGAATAAGATGGGACGATAATAGGGTAGATATAGTCAGGAGTAGACATAATTCTGTAACAACCCAGTGTAAAATAACATAAGTTATTTATATAATAGTTATGTATCTTTACATACTATTCAGGAAATGTAGTGATACGTATGACTTTCTTGGATGGAAAAAGTAGTTATAGTTTAGGTTTTAACCATGTTCTTTATAACCGAGGCACTTTATACCAATCTGTAACACCCTCTTATTTGACATATAGCAGCGGAAGTTAAATTGGGGCATTACTTCATGAATCAACATTCATAATCATAGAAAACGACTCAAAAGAGACGTTTTGTAAAATTTAGTTATCATTCAATATTATTTCAGAGTTTTACAAAAGGAGGTCCCAAAATACATATGAATACATAGAGTTTGAATGACAACAAGTTTGAACGTCCTCAAGTCCAATGCCACTCCGTGCCATAGGTTGCTTAATTACCTGAGATAAACATGCTAAAAAGGTCAACACAAAGGTTGAGTGAAATTCACTGGTTTGAAATGTAATAGTTGAATACAAGTCAATGTAATAGTAATAATTGCAACGAATACCATTATCATGGTAAACAATATTATATTATTGCACTTCAGCTCATGACACCGAAGCCTTAAGTAAATGCTATTCATAAGTTGTTGCCCTAAGTGGGTACTTTGCCAAACACCCGGAGTTCCTCAAATGAAATGCGTCCGCTAGCCATGTATGTACCAGAACTTGGACGGGGAAGTTCAGTCCCAATAGATCTATTCGCTGCATTCGCGCTTACTTCGCAAAGTAATTAACGGTTCATGATAGTAGGGCCTTATGGCAAATGGAGGTACTTAGGCAATAATATATTAGGATAGCATACAGTTGAAAAATACTTGTATTCATGGTTTATAGCATGTATCTCCCCACCGGAGTTTAGAAAACATGTAAAGATGGAACTATGAACTCACCTTAACAAGGACGTCTGATTGATGTCAAAAGTGACTCAATTGGAAATAAACGGCCTCGTCACACAACCTTGGTAATATGTTAAGTCTTAGTTTGATTGATTATATTTTCAAACTTTATTTCATAAAGTTTAACGTAAATGATTTTGGTTTATTAGTTTGTTAAAACATTGTATCACTGTTAGGGCTATCATAATCCAGAGGTCATGTAGTAAACATTTGAGGAGTTAGGACACTTTAAATCGTAAATCCAGCAACTCGTCAAAACGTCTACCCAAATGAAATCCCCTAACTTGAAATTCCCTAGTAACATGATACGTTATAGTTTAAATGATAAGATTTTATCTTTTTAAGTTTCTTCAAAAGCTAGTGGATTATAAATTATGCTAAATATATAACATAATTATTTTTATACTTTTCAATCGCTGATTGAACGATAAATGTGTCGGGTTTTAATAAAATCAAGTCTTATAATGTGTAAATATATTTTTATAATTAATATAAAAATATTACATTTTATACCTCTAAGAATATGAAAATGACAATATATACCCTTGGTATATATTAATTTACACTTTTAACCCTTTAGTTATATTTTTAAAATATTAAACCTTTAACTTTGGAAATTGGCAAAACAGGCCCCTGTGGTTTAACTTTGGAGTATTTACACTTTTGGCCCGAAAGTTTAATAATTTTAAAAGTTACAATATATACCCCTCATGCATATACGATTTGCATTACTAGTCCAAAATCTATATACTTTGTATTTTAATCTTGAAATTAATTTGCAGCATATAGCTTATTACTATAAGCTAAAATAAGTTGGTTTAACAAGCTTATAGCTTATGAAATTAGCTTATGAGCTCGAAATCTCAAAATGACCGTGTTTGGTTTTGAAATAATAACCCGATGGCTTGGAACTTTTAGAGTTTGTTTCTAAGCTTATAGAAATGATAAAATAGCTTATTAGAACAGCTTATAACGACAGTTTAAGGCTTATAGCTTATTAAGGTTTAGAAAATAGGGTTTAGGGTTTTTAAGGGTGCGTTTGTTTTAGGAAAAAAAAACGTGTAAGTTTAAGGGTTTCCAAAAACATTTTAACTTGTTCAATGACTTCATTAGTGTTTATAAAGGATCTAGGATATGACATAAGCTTAAAGAAATAAGTAGAAGACTTACTAGAGCTTGAATGAGTTCGAAATAACTTATTTAAACCCGAATAACTTAGGAGATGGATCAAGAGCTTTTCTTTCATAAACCTTGGCTTTAAAATAGCTTGTAGACCTTTATTCTCCTTTCTAGGCTTGGCTAGATCAAGAACTTTGAGGTATGATTTAGTTTAGATGGTGAGTTGTGAGGGTGTGCTTGGTCTCGGCTTATATAGGGCACGAATGGATTGGAGCCCAAGTTTTATGGAGTGGTGGCAAAGTTTAGCTAGGAGTGGTAGCCAAGGAATAACTAGGATGAGTATTAGAGGCTAGGACTAGCATAGCAAGGTGTTGAATGGTGGTGAAGGGTTCGGTTTAACAAGGAGGTGACGCGGGGCTTACTTGGAGTTCAAAGTGGTGAAGAAGGTGTGTGGGTGGTTGCTTGGTGGTAACAAGGTGATGACAAGTAGGTGGATCATTGTGGAGGGAAGGTGGTTGCTTGGTTTTGGTTCGAAACTAGGTGAACTAGTTTAGGGTTTTAGGGTTTTCGTCTAGGGTTAGGGTTTAGGATTAGGGTTAAGACGGGCTAGGGTTAGGGTTTATGGTTTTTGGACGAGTATAGGTTAGGGTTAGGGAGGGAAATGTGTGGTGCATTGGAGGGTTGTTAGTTACTTAGGCATAAAGAGTGGTATGAATGGTGTACATTAGTTTGGAGTGAAATAGTTAAATTTGAATATCGTGCTTAATCGACTTGTACTATAAGCTTAAAGGAGTTGTACTAGGGTTTTGGAGGGAATAGGTATTCGAATTTCATGCATTGATAACTTGTACACATGCCTTATTAGCTTGTACATTTGTTTTGTATGTAAACATTACATATAGTTAGGGTTTTGTTATAAATGTTAACGTTTAAAATCCTTTTTGATATAACGTTATGGAAAGTACATTAAATAGATAATGTATGGATTTTAGAACATATTACTTGACATATTAGAATGTTTACTTGACATAAACGTTGATGGAATTGGTATTGGTGGTTGCGTAAGCTCGTTTACTTTGAAAATGTAAGTTACGTTACATTATGGATGGAATAAAGAAAAAATCTTTCCATGAAAATGGTTGCATCTAATTTAATAGATGGAAATTACACTGAGGAAAATTGCATCTAATTTAATAGATGGATAATTATACAGAGGAAAATTGTGGGTTGTTATAACTGTCAAAGCAAAAACGGTTAATGAGGAAGTACAGTTGCAAGCCCTAGTGGATAAAAAGAAGGTGATTATAACTGAATCCACAATAAGGAGAGATCTTCAACTGGAAGATGCTAATGGTGTTGATTGTCTGCCAAATGCTGCAATTTTTGAATAGCTTACACTCATGGGGTATGAAAAACTTTCTCAGAAGCTTACATTTTACAAAGCAATATTTTCTCCTCAATGGAAATTTTTAATTCATACAATTTTGCAATGCCTAAGTGCTAAGACTACTGCATGGAACGAATTTAGTAGCACTATGGCCTTTGCAATAATTTTCTTAGCCACAAACCAAAAATTTAACTTTTCCATGTATATCCTTGATAATATGGTGAAGAATGTGGATAGTATGGTGAAATTCTAGATGTATCCAAGATTCGTACAAGTATTTATGAATAAACAAGTTAGGGATATGTCACATCATAAAAGGATTTATGTTACCCCTCTCATACTAAGAAGATATTTAGGAACATGAAGAGGGAAGGGAAACATTTTTCTGGAAGAGTTACCCTTTTATTTCAAACTATGATGGTTCGAGCTCATGAAGAAATGGGTGAAGGTTCAGAAATACCAACTGATCCCGATCACACACCCATCATTCAACCATCAACATCATAACCTCAGAAGAAACAATCTAGGAGAAATTAGAGAAAAGACACCTCTCAAGAGGTCCTACAGAGCATATAGAAGATGAGGTGCCAATGAGGAAAATGTACCTACATAGTCCAATGACCCACCTCTCTCAAGAGTTAACACACTTGGAAGTGGGGAGGAAAGACTGTCACTTAAGGAATTGATGGACCTTTGTACAAAACTATCTGATAGAGTTCTTGACTTAGAAACAACAAAGACTGCTCAAGCAAAGGAGATTGCTAGTTTGAAGAAAAGAGTCAAGAAGCTGGAAAGGAAAAGGAAGTCAAAAACTCTAGGGATGAAAAGATTATTCAAGATTGGTAGATCTGCACAAGTTTTTTCCTCTGAAGATGAAGGTTTGGGTGATTACAAGGATGCATCCAAATAAGGGAGGAAAATAGCTGATATTGATGCTAATGCAGAGGTTACATTGATTGATGAGACTCAGGGGAAGAATGATGATAACCTAATGTTTGATATAGGTGTTTTAGATGAGCAGGAAGTTGAGGTTAAAAAGGTAGTTAATACTGCTGAAGTTACTACTGAAAGTGCTACAACAACAACTGTTGATGAATTAACCATGGCTCAGACTTTAATAGAGATCAAAGCTGCAAAACCCAAAGTTAGAGGGGTTATGATTCAAGAGCCAAGCGAAATTACAACAACTATAACAACAACACCAGCTGCATCAAAACCTTCACAAGACAAAGGTAAGGCAAAAATGATTAAGTCTGAAGAACCTTTGAAGATGAAGCTAAAAGATCAAGTCCTCTTTGATGAACAACAAGCTATAACGCTACAAGCTTAATTTGATAAGGAAGAGAGGATTGCAAGAGAAAAGGAAGGTGATAGTCCTAAAAATCCTGACAGGACTTATGATCTTTTAAGCTCAAATTGTTTAGATCTTTATAGCTAGGATTAACAATAACATTGAACATAACATATGTATAGCGGAATTAACATAAGAACAATGATATTGTAACAAGGTTCCTTCATTATCAAACACTCCAAGCCCCAATTATATTTGATCAGAATATAATGGTTACAACTAATCTGTAACAGGATCAAGTTACCTTGACCTTGAAGCTACACCACCACTATAAACGTCTACATCTCTAACACTTGCACACACACACACATACGTTTTTCTGTGTACTAAAACTATGTGTCTATGATCTCTTTATATAGAGAGATCATGACTTACAAAGGAAGTTAACATAAAGATATAAACAAGTAAATCTTTTAAACATTTAAGTTTAGCTTCTGTTATCTTTATCTTCTTAAGGAGATCTTCCGGAATCTTCATATTTCTCCTACATCTTGTAGAATTCTTTAATGATGATTTTGATCCTTTTGTTTCATTCTTTTGTTCTTTTGTCTCATCAAATCTATAATTCCCAACAATCTTCCCTTATTTGATGATGACAAAACAAACAATGTTCTTGCACAAACTTCATCATAAAGCCTTTAATCAAATCTTCCCGTGAAGTTAAGATCATGGATCTCCCTGAATGAAACAAACTCCCCTTTAAGTAGATTTCCTTTGTACCATGCCACACAAAGGATCTACAAGTTGCCAATTGTACATGTTAACATCTTCTTCCCCTTTTTGTCATAATCTAATAGGAGACATATGAATATAAGCAACTTTGATCTTGACCACTACAAACAAATATCACACTTCTAATCTAAGCATTCTAACTCCTTAAATTACCCTCCATGACGCACAATAAGAAAAATGAACTTGAGTAGTAGAAACTCACACTAGCAGTAGTAATAATGACTAGCAGTAGTAAAAACCTTCACCTCGATGATGCATGTAAATGGTTAAACATTTTAACAATAAGCTTCCCCTAAAACCAATATGTTAACCATTTCTTGAATCTTCAATTATGTAGGCTTTATGTAATGATTACTGATGAAGAAAACTAAGTATAACGAACTTGATGTAGAAGTAGAACAACCCAAATTTATGTCTTATATCTTGTACTATCCACGTGACTTCAAACTTATAAATAAATCTGTGAAATATAAGTAGATCGCAACCTCTTGACAAAATCATCATCTTCTATGAGACACATAACCAAAGTAATAGCAAATGTACGCATTGAGCACCATAAGAGAAATCACCCACCTTTGTTAGATTTTGACAAGTCTTGGTCACAACATTGAAAACACAAACAAGTTACCTCTAAATGTTGTAAGCCATTTGAGATATGATAAGAACACGTACCCAAGTAATTCCCACTTCATCATTAAATAAGTGATAAATAACCATCTTCGTAACCAATTATACCAATAAATATGAGCCTTTAAACTTGTTAAGAACATTTAAACCAGAATTCCTTCTGTTTATCCAAGAATCTTCTGAACAAACTAACAATCAACCTGTGTGTTGGAACCAACATGTTCCAACTTGAAATCCAAATCAAAACAAAATCAAACAACCTTGAGTTTCTGTGTTGTCCGATATCTCTTACTCGTGTGTTGTCCGATATCTGTCAACAAAAGCAGTACTAACTGCTTTCAATAGCAGTAGTAATATACACACCAACACACAAAACGAACAAGCAGCAGTATTAATCTTCCCCTTGGCTACACAAAGAATATTAATACTCGAAACCCTAGGAGCATAAACTTCATTTGAACCTAATAACATGAAGCCTTACCTTTAAACGAGCAGCACAAACTCTTATTCTTGACAGTACTAACTCAATTTCATACCCAATCCTAGCAGTATTAATTCAAGAAGCTAGCAGTATTAATACATAATGAGCAGTACTAACGTTTTAAGCCAAATAGTAAAAACCCACATTACTTTATCAGTATTAAAAATAATGTTGGCAGTATAAACCTTTTAATACTGTTTACCTTTGAGATCAATGAACCATATAACCAATCAAACCATGTGTTGCTGCTACTGGTAACCTTCTTATGTGTATTCGTCAATTAAACATCCAAGCTGCTAGTTTAAATCATGCCTTCGAATCTAAGAATACTAGTAGTTCCTCTTGTAACAGCTTTAATGTTTCATGTGACATCACTAAGAATATTGTGACAGCTTTAATGTTTCATGTGACAGCACTAAGAATATCCAAACGACGCTTTTTTAAGTGTCACAAAGCTGTCACATGTCTGTCACTAATTCTGTTTACTCCTTCCTCCCATACATTCTATGAAACGTTATTTGTCACAGAACTTCCTGTCTCCTTTATTTTATGAACCCTCGATCGATACTTAGTGTTTTAGATCAACAGATTAGGGTTTAAAAGATCCACAATTAAACCAAAACCAAACCTGATAATACATAGGAACAGCCAACACCGTTATTCTTCCTTTTATGAATTAGAATTTTATGAAAAACCCTAATATTTACCTTCATCTATGACGTGTAGCTTCCAAGTAACGAATAAGAACAAACAACATAATGATCTTGGATGCACGACTAGAAACAATACTTCATGTCTTATAGAATTAGGGTTTGCAAAACCCTAATTGAAGTGAATTTAAACGTAACAAAAAAATAGAAAATTCGTTACTTGTTTCTTTATAGATTCGACATCAAAACCACCTTGTGATCCTAGATATCATGAGCCACCAGGCTCTGATACCACCTGATTGTCCTAAATATCCTGATAGGACTTATGATCATTTAAGCTCAGATTGTTTAGATCTTTATATCTAGGATTAACAATAACATTAAACATAACATATGTATAGCGGAATCAACGTAAGAACAATGATATTGTAACAAAGTTTCTTCATTATCAAACATTCCAAGCCCTAATTATATTTGATCATAAGATAACGGTTACAACTAATTTGTAACAGGATCAAGTTACCTTGACCTTGAGGCTACACCACCACTATAGGTGTCTACATTTCTAACTCTTGCACACACACACGTTTTTCGATGTACAAAAACTATGCGTCTATGATCTCTTTATATAAAGAGATCATGACTTACAAAGGAAGTTAATTTAAAGATATAAACAAGTAAATCTTTTAAACATTTAAGTTTATCTTCTGTTATTTTTATCTTCTTAAGGAGATCTTCTAGAATCTTCATATTTCTCCTACATCTTGTAGAATTCTTTAATGACGATTTTGATCCTTTTGTTTCATTCTTTTGTTCTTTTGTCTCATCAAATCTATAATTCCCAACAAGGAAGAAGCCAATGCTGCCTTAATTACACAATGGAATGATATTCATAATGAGGTTGAAACTGACTATGAATTAGCTCAAATGCTGCAAGTAGAGGAACAAGAAGAGTTGACAATTGAAGAAAAGTCTAAGCTGTTTCAACAACTCTTGGAAGCCCAAAGATTTGAAAAATAAGTCCTTTGCCAGTGTTCAAGAATTATTTGAGAATGCTATGAAAAGGGTAAATACATTTGTAGACATGGATACAAAATTGGTAGAAGGCAGTGAGATAAGAGAAGAAGAAAGCAGTTCTAAAAGAGAAGGTGATGAGCTAGAACAAGAGCCTACAAAGAAGCCAAAGGTAGATGATGATAAAGAGAGAGAAGATCTTCAACAATGCTTTGAGTTGGTTACAGAAGAAGATGTTGCAATTAATGCTATACCCCTAGCTACCATGCCTGCACCCATTATAAATTTCCAGATTCATAGAAAAGGAAGGAATGGATATTATGAAATAATGAGAGCTGATGGAAGTGCCAAGACATACTTATTGTTTAGTCAACTACTCAAAGAGTTTGACAGAGAAGACTTGGAAAATCTATGGAAGTTGGTTAAAGCAAAGCATAGGAATACAAGGCCAAAAGAAGGCTATGAAAGAGTGCTATGGGGTGATCTAAAAACTATGTTTAAACATCATATAGAAGATGAAGTATGGAGGAGTTTACAAGGAAAGAAAGTATTGTTTTAGAGGTTTATGATTCATGTGGAGTACACTTTGTGAGGTTTGAAGATATGCATGTCTATATGCTAATTGAGAATAGATATCCCCTTACACCTGCAACAATCACTGATATGCTGAATAAGAAGCTGAAATCTGACTATTGGAATGAAATATGTTATCAGCTTCTTAAGCTTATGAAAAAACAGCTCAAGAAATAGTGAAGTGTTTGGAAGCATCTTCCTGGTGATGGTGAAGACTTTTATTGAAGAAACTTGATGATTTTGAAGATAAATATCAAGTTTAGGGGAGGATTGTTGGGATTAAAAGCTTCATAAGGCTGTTTGGAATTACTGCTTTTATCAAAGTTAGTAATGCTCA
This sequence comes from Tanacetum coccineum, assembly GCA_026074375.1. NCBI lineage: Eukaryota > Viridiplantae > Streptophyta > Magnoliopsida > Asterales > Asteraceae > Tanacetum > Tanacetum coccineum. The sequence goes on from BQNB010015559.1 coordinate 16,506, forward strand.
AGAAGAAGGGTTTATGCTACTACTGCTAGCAAAAAGATTGTGAAAAATATGCTAAGTAGTTAGTACTGCTAGTATAAACTTAGTACTGCTAGTGTAACTTAAAACTGCTAGTATATGTTAGTATTGCTAGAGTAAAGTTAGTACTGCTAGAGTAAAGTTAGTACTGCTGGTGGAGAATGAAGAAAATATTCAAAGTAGTTACTACTACTTGTACACAGTTCATGCTGTTGGTGTATAAGTTACTGCTGCTAGTGTTCAGAGTTAATGTTGTTGGTACAAAGTTACAACTGCTGACAGGGTTACAACTGCTAATGGATAAAGATTGATTAAAGATAAAGATTGCTTATGTGATAAGTATGAGATATTTTTATAAAAGATACTTATAAGTTATTTGTTTAGAAGATCATGATAACTTAAGAAAATGTTGTAAGCCAGTTAGGAATCCTTAGTGTATAAAAGGAAGTCCTAGGGCATAGAGATTGATATCATCTTTTCATTGTTCTGTCAATTTATTCGTAGCTTTAAGGTTTTGTAAACCCTAACACTATTAAGAGTGTTCATATTATATTGAGGCTAAAAGTTTGGTAAACTGTTTTGTTATTAATCTTATTTATTACTGTTTCATTGAAATTATTCTTAGTATCATTGACTAGATTCCGCATAGTCTTTGATATTCACAATCAAAGTTTCTATCATAGTTGTTTTGAATTTATTCAATACAACTTAGGCTTATACATGCTAAGCAAGATCTATTCTATTGGGATCAACATGGTTTGTCCAGTTGTTGTGATAGATTGAATAATTTCATTTGGTGTTGGAATGTATGTTTGGTAAGGGGTGTTAGATTCTTGATTAATTCTCAAAGAATCAAGGGACGAATCTTTAGAGTAAGAGCATTCTCCTTCACATGGAATGGAGAGAATTGAGGCAAATAACTCGAGTGAAAATTTAAATGTTCTTTTTAATGCCCAGAATTTTAAAAAGATATTTTGATTATTGTCTCTAGTGATTTCTATTAAAGAATAGAATTCAAGCAAAAATCTTGGGCAAATCCCTTCATGAAGTTCATATAATTTTAGAAGTTTGATAATTTGAAACATGATTTGAATATTATCATATTTAGTAGATTCAAGAGATACTAAACGACCTTCATGAATTGTTCTACATTCTAGGTTTCGAATGAAGGGTTTTAAGTTATTAGGAAGATAGTTTTCATTTGAGATTTTTGGAATGTATGATTTGGTGTACCGTAGTTCTTCTTCCAACGTCATTTCACCTAATTAAGATAGTGAAATTTTTAGTAAGGTTCCCTCATTGAAAGAGGTATCTAGTGTGTGCCTAAATATTACAAATGTGGAGTAACGATTGACTCAACCTAGATATAAAATCCTAAGAGTTAACCCAAACGCTCCTTAATTTGATTTTGCTTATCCAAATATGTCAAAAATTACATATGAATAATATATCTCGAATGAGATCATTATGCATGTGTTTAAAAACGTTTTTAAGTTATATTAACAATGCATAACAACAATTTTATTATGTTCCTAACGTGAGTGATTTGAAAATAAAATTGAGGTTTTGGTTCAAAATTAATTTTTCGACAAACTCACTAGTGTATGTAAATCCTAGGTCTAAGGGAAGCATATTAGTTGTGCATTATATCCTAGTAGTCCTAATTGTACAAAATTGAAAGAAAAATGAAAAAACCCTATATTTTAATTTTTTGTGTTCATCATGAATCCTAGACTCAAATTGAAAGAAAATGGATGAAATGACTTACAATTGATAATCTTTATGATGTTAGGAATGATTATTAGTGTTGATTTGATCTTCAATTAGTGTTTTAGTGATTGATTTTGAGTTTTGTTGAGTTTCGGTTGTTTTGTTTTCGTGTTCGTCGCACCAGCAGGGAAGAGGGGTGTTTGTTTTTGAGTTTTGAATTTTTTGACAATGTGGCAGATAATGATGTTCGGTTGTGGCGGACCATATCGATCAGGTGGAGCGCCTGAAAAGGGTTTGGGGCCGCCTAAGATATGGGGGCCACCTGTATTACAGGTTTATGTACTTTTAAATTTTGACACGAATTTACAAGGAAGAGTGACTAATTAATTTGTATTTCGCGAATTAAAAGTATTTAACAAGCTTCAGATGAGGTTTTAAATTTTCACGACACGAAATGGAATACAGACTATAATCGAGACTAGAAGAAGGAGAAGCGGACTAACACGATTTATGGAATGTGTTCCATCATTCTTAAACCAAGACGTAGATAGTTAAACGATTCACATTTAAGGGGTTTAGTAAGGATTTCGGCGATATTATCGATAGACGGCACTTTTTCGATAGAGATATGTCCTTTCTAGACATTATCACGAAGAAAGTGATGACGAATTTCGATATCTTTGGTTCGAGAGTGTTGCACCGGGTTTTTGCTAAGGTCAATTACGCCTTTATTGTCACACATGATCAGGACGTCATCGAGTCGAACGTCGTAGTCGATAAGAGCTTGTTTTATCCGTAGTGCTTGTTGACATGTCTTTCCAGTGCTTACGTATTCGGCTTCGGTAGTGGATATAGCAAGAGCGGTTTGTTTCTTCGAGAACCAAGATGTCAAACAACATCCCACGAATATACAAATACCGCTAGTGCTCTTTCTATCTACATAATCTCCCGCATGATCAGAGTCGGCATATACTATGGTTTCTATGTCGTTCCCCTTAGGATACCATAATCCTAAGTGCGTAGTACCTTTAATTTATCGAAAGATACGCTTAACCGCTTCAAGGTGAGAGGTTTTGGGAGCCTCTTGGAAGCGAGCACAAAGGCAGACACTAAACATGATATCGGGCTTACTTTCCGTTACGTATAATAAACTACCTATCATGCCTCGATACTTGGTACTATCTACCGACTCACACTCCGTCTTTCGTGAGTTTAGTATCGGAGGACATGGCGGTTTTCATTGGTTTAGAATCTTCTAAGCCAAATTTCTTAAGCATTTCTTTAATATATTTAGATTGATTAAAGAAAATACCATCTTCCATTTGTTTTATTTGTAATCCAAGGAAGAAGTTAAGTTCACCTATCATGCTCATCTCGAACTCGTCATGCATGATTTTGGCAAATTCATCACACATGTCTTGACAAGTGAGCCGAATATAATGTCGTCGACATATATTTAAACGATGATAAGGTTTGAACTTTTCTTCTTGGTAAAAAGTATGTTATCTACCATTCCCATTTTGTATTCATGTTTAATAAGAAAAGCTTTTAATCTATCATACCAAGCTTTGGGTTCTTGTTTAAGACCGTATAAAGCTTTCTTAAGTTTATAAACATGATCCGGTTTTTCAAAGTCAATGAATGCTGAAGGTTGCGCCACGTATACCTCCTCATTGATAAAACCGTTCAAGAATGCACTTTTTACATCCATTTAGAATGACTTAAAATCTAAAGCACAAACATAAGCTAATAGTATTCTAATAGACTCAAGTCTAGCAACTGGGGCATAAGTTTCATCATAATCGATGCCCTCTTGTTGATTATAGCCTTGAGCAACTAACCTAGCCTTATTTCGAAAAACAACACCATTCTTGTCTAACTTATTTCTAAATACCCACTTATTACTTATGATTGTCATATTCTTAGGTTGTGGAACTAACTCCCAAACGTCGTTAGCAATAAATTGATTTAATTCTTCTTGCATGACGACTATCCAACTTTTATCCGTTAAGGCTTCATTCACATTCTTAGGTTTTATAGTCGATATAAAACAAAAGAAGTTACTTTGGTTTTGGGCTTGTGACCTAAGGGTTCTTTGATTAAGGTTTCCTATGACATTTTTTAATGGATGATTCCTAGATTCCTTAATATTGACTATTTCATCAATTTCTAAAGTTTCATCCTTAATGTCATTTTATAGGTTTTTCTTTTTGGTAACCTTAATAGCTTCTTCTTAATCTAAGTCATCATCCACCAAGGGTGATGTCTTAGAGGGTGGAGGAGTTTCATCGAATGTCACGTTGAGTGATTCTTTGATTTTCCTAGTTTTTTTTATTAAGAATGATGCATGCTTTACTATTTTGGGAGTAACCTAAAAAGACACTTTCGTATGACTTCAGGTCAAGCTTGCTAAGGTAGTCTTTAGTGTTTAAAATGAAGCACTTGCTTCCAAACACTCTAAAATAATCAAGAGTAGGTTTCCTACCTCTCAAGATTTCATAAGGTGTTTTTCCTAGAATGGCTCTAATTAGGATTCGGTTGAGAATGTATGTTGAAGTATCTACGGCGTTACACCAAAATTTTTATGGTAACGATTGCTCATTCAACATAGTCCTACTCATTTCTTGAAAGTGCCTATTTTTCCTTTCAACCACGCCATTTGATTGAGGAGTGCGTAGAGCGGAGAAGTTATGTGTAATTCCATTTGCATTACAAAACTCTCTAAATTGCACCTCATTATCAAATTCCCTACTGTGGTCGGTTCTTATTGATACTATTGTACATCCTAATTGGTTTTGAATTTTCTTACTAAATATTTTGAATTGATCAAATGCTTCAGTTTTATCCTTAAGGAATCTAGTCCAAGTATACCTAGAGTAGTCATCTACTATGACTAAGGTGTAGCGGTTTCCTCCGTAACTCCGTACGGCAAATGGACCAAAGAGATCCATATGGAGGAATTTTAAGCATCTAGTCGTTGAGACTATATTCTTAGCTTTGTGACTAGTGTGAGCTTGTTTTCTATTTTTGCAAGCATCACAGAAGTGTTGATCAAACTTAAGCTTAGGTAAGTTTCTAACTAATTCCTTAGATGCTAACGATTAAATGAGACAAATATTAGCGTGACCTAATCTCCTATGCCACAACGTGGAATTTTCATCAATCGTTGCAAGAAATTTTTTGTCTTTTGGCTTATATCTTAATTTCATCACATATAAGCCTTTCTTCCTAATACATCTACCTATAACCTTACCATCCTTAGTGATTTCACTATCATGTTCGGAGAAAGTTACTCTACACTTATTATCATATATTTGTTCTACACTTATCAAGTTAAATCTTAAGTTATCTACATGTTCTACATTATCTGTTTTTAGAGAGTCATTCAAAATCGTACCTTTGCTAATGATGTTACCGCGAAGATTGCTACCAAAAATAACATTACCTCCGTTGTATGCCTTGTAGCTTAAGGAGAGCTTTCGGTTACCTGTCATGTGTTTAGAGCATCCGCTATCCTTTATCCACTCATCGGGCTCCAAGTCGACTCCAATGCATATCTATTTATATAAGACGATAACTCAAATATTTGGTCCCTAATATCTCATGGGTCCAAAGTTGTTAGTGCTAAACATCCTTTGCATTTGATGCGATTGGTTGGGATGTGGAAATGGAAGACACATTTCCCATAGCATGTAACTTTGATGTTGGAAATTGTTCCAAGTTATGGGAAAACCATAAGGTTGATTTTGTCGACCAGCGTTCCTTTTTGGTTGCGATGTCTTACGACGAGGATAATTATTTTTGACTCTTCTAGGTGGTGGAGGTTTTGATCTAAAATTAGGTTTTGAAAATCCAACTCTGGGTTTTAACGATGGCTTATAAAATCGTTTAACTTCATTATCACTAGCAACGGGAACTTTGACGTTGTTTACCATTATATGTTTTGGTTTAGGACCCAAAACGGATTTTTGAAAAGAAATAGATTTTTTAGAAACTGGTGAACAGACCAGCAGTCCCATAATTACTTTGAGGGTCGTCTGGTCTTTAAGGGGGGGGCCTATGGTATTCCGGGGACCGCCACTAGAGGACGTTTCTTTTTGAGATTTTACAAACTTTATTTCTTTAGTTCCACTAGATGATGCTTCAAATGAATTAAACCCTAAACCTAATTTTTCTCTAGAGGGTTTTTGATTACTTAACATTTCATTTAGACAATGTGGACTCTTTTCAAATTTATTTAAGCTAATGGCTTCCTCTTTGAGTTTTTCATTCTTAGTTTTAAGCATATGACAATTTACACATTCGAGATCAACTCCCTTGTTTTTCTTGAGTATAGACACTTTTTTTTAGAATACTGAGTATTTTTCTAAACTATTTCTAGTGGCTTTTTATCTTTTGTTTTAGTGATTATCTTTAAACTCATTTTGCATAGTTTATCATATTCATTATCTAAAACTAAATCATCTATTGATGAGTTTTCATCACTAAAATAAGAGGAATCAGAATATACCTCATTTGATGCGTGAGCTACGAGACATGTCTCGTCTTTGACCTTCTCATCATCTTCTTCACCGCTATCACTCCAAGAACCTCTGACAAATGCTCTTTGGTTCTTGTCTTTTGGTGGTTTTGGACATTCTCCAATAAGATGATTTGGATCGCCGCATCTAAAACATTTTCTATCACCTTTACCGTTCTTGTCATCTCGGCTTTTTTGGAACTTCTTTTTTCATTCTGAGGTTGTCTCACGAATCTACCTCTTCTCTTAAAGAACTTCGTGAAGTCTTTAACCGCCATGGCGTATTCTTCATCTTCACTTCCAGAAGTCGAACACTCCTCATCACTAGATTCTTTCTTAGCCTTTAAAACAAGAGATTTTCTTTCTCCCTTAGCTTTGACTATTTCAGAATCTTTCTTGATGATCATCTTGTGAACTTTGAGATTCCTGATGAGTTCATCAAGTGACAGTGATGTTAAGTCTTTCAACTCTTCAATTGTTATGACCTTTTCTCTCCATTTAGGATGTAGAGCCTTAAGAAACTTCCTAACATAATTCTTGCTAGAATAACCTTCATCAAGAGCTTTTAGACTAATAATGCTAGTATTAAATCTAGCAAACGCACTATCTATAGATTCGTCTTCAGAAATGACGAATTGTTCATATTGTTGTACCAAAAGGTCGATCTTGTTATCTTTGACTTGGTTATTACCTTGATGGGTGATTAACAAAGTTTTCCAAATTTCTTTTGTCGTATTACACATGAAAATTCTTTCATATTCTTTTCTTGGCAAAGCATTGTAAATAATCATTTTGGCTTCGTTATTTTTCGCAAGCTGCTTTTTAAGATCATCACTTTGTTTTTCAAAAAGGATAACCTCATCTAATTTGGTTTCCGAATTTTGTTGAATAGGTTGAAAATCACCGTTATTAATAACATTCCAAAGATCAAGATCTTTTGATTTAACATATGTCTCGAATCTATTTTTCTAATAAATAAAACTATCACTTTTAAAAAGTGGTGGTCTTTGCATGGATTGCCCTTCTAGATATTTGTCGGAATCCATAGATCGATCCAAGCTTTACAATACAATGTATTTTAAAAATCTTGAGTGACCTTGGCTTCTGATAGCCCTTAGCTGATCTACAGTCATATTAGGGAGGTCATGGTCGAGGGACGACTCCTTCTAGAAGGTGGAGACATAGGCGGTGGGAGTGGGTAGTCCAGAGCTTTACAATACAATGTATTGACTTCTAAAGCGACCTCTCTTTTACAATGCTATCGATAACTACTTATTTGTATTAGCTTTCTTATATCTCTGCAATTAAATCCACTCTCTCAGCGTATATGAACTCAACTAGAAGGGGGGGTTGCATAGTTTACCAGTTCATTTTACGTTTTAAGAGTTTGCTTTTCAAAATACTTAGATTCGAGTTGTATGTTCAACCAATCAACAATATGAATCAACAATGTAAATATCTAAACTAATACTAAATAACAATGACAACAATACAAGAGATAAGGAAAGGATAATCAAACCAATATGCCAAGAATTTATAGTGGCTCGCTACGAAGCTCCCTCTTCGCCCTAGCTTCCACTCCTCGAGCTAACCTACTCGAGATTTCACTAATGTCAGCAAGCTCCCTTTACCGTTTACTGCACGTCGCTTACATTATATTCCGACACAAACTAAATGTCTAGTCCTATTCTTAGCTAGAACCAATCTAACCACTATCACAATGCACTACACAATCACAATATCTACACTATCGTATTTTACACACAATCCTAATCACACTAATTACACAAGATAATTAAAATAGAGTTTTGATACTTAGAAAAAGAGAGGAGAGATAACTAAACAACAATTCGTTTCTTGGCGAATACGAATGTTCTTCTCTTGCACTTGATAGAGAGGAGAGGAGAGATGAGAAGAGATTGGATCACTTGAAACAAGATCAAAAAATGTTAGTGATCAAAAGATTTAGTGAGAGAAAGAAGGTTTTTAGAAAGAGAAAGAAGATTAGAAAAATTCATGCAAAGAGATATGTTTTTCTGCCAGAAATAGTGCAGTATTTATAGACAAGATTTCCAACGGCTAGCTAGCGGCGGCCCCTGCGGTCCAAGATATATCTGGGTGCCGCCACTAGACTACGCTCCTATTTTTGTCTTTTTGTGAGGAATGTTGTATCTGGTATAGAAGCTTTCATTTTTGGGGGAAAACCTGATTCAAATTTTATTATTTAAATAAAACATTTTCTTTTATTAAAAAGTATTTTTGTATATTTACTTTGTAGAAATACTTTTGTGAAAATGTAATGGTTAAGAAAGAAATATTTTCTTGATCACTAATCATGCTAAATGATTTGTTTGTACATACCTTAAGTGATCACTAATCTTAAAAATGGAATTTTACGATTAATAATTTGTAAACGTTTATTTTTATCGTAAACATTTTCACATTTTGTTATTATCAAAACGTTGAGAGTTTGAAAAATATAAATAACGTTTTTGACATTATTTGTATTAACATGCAATATCTGCATCAGTGTACTCTAAACCCTCGAACCTAAGGTACTGATGTCTCTGATCTCTTGGTGGAAGAGCCATATTTGCAAATTTAAGTTCATAGAAAAATTTATCGCTTTGATCTAGGGACAAATACGGCGTATTGGGATGTGGATACGCCGTATACAGTTTTATGGGAATACTCCGTATCCATATGGCATAGATACAGAGTTTTGGGAGATTTATAGTCAATACGTCGTATAGAAATAAACCAATATGGTGTATAGGGTATCAATATGTAGGGTTATCAGATGATCAATACGCCGTATTCAAGTTAATGAATATGCCATATGGATTTTAAAATTTGGGTAAAAAATTTTGATACGTCATATCCATTTTAATGGATACGCCATATTGATTCTGTAGTTAAAAACGAAAAAGGGATTCCCATTTCTGCCCGTTTGACCCACAAACTAATATTACCCAAAACTCTAAACCTGATGCTAGGGAAAAAGGCGCACAAGCAAGGTATTTCAATGGCAAGCACCCCTAAATCTATACCTAAACCCTAACCTTAACTTTATTTAATTCAAAAAACGAAAAGGAAAGAGGGGAAAAGAATAGGAGCACGTTACCGTATGATCACAACTGAGAAATACGGATTATGAAACAGGAACAATGATCTCTAAGATTTTGTGCGGTTAAAATTTTAAGAGTAAAAGTGTTTGTGTGAAAACTTATCCATCATATTAGCTGGGTTTTTATACCCAAACTCGATACGTCATATTGGTTTTTGTCCAATACGCTGTATTGGGCAAATTTGTTGACTTAGTTAACTCTAGTCAAAATAGTGGATACGGCATATAGGTATTTACCTAATACGTTGTATCCGTTCTTGGAGACCAATTTTTCCTAAATTTAACAAAGTAAAGAAAATGTACCTTGGCCTTCGCAATCTTCTCGTGTAAACACCATCCTTATAAAACCGCTTGGGGTCGAAGGGAGTGCCAAATGGCACGTATAGATTTTTAATTATAAAAGTTAATGGCTTCCCTTCGTAAAAACATATCCGACTTATCACTTTGATGATCAGAATGAATTTATAATTATTTACTGTATGTTTTATCGTCATGATTTATCTCTATGTTTTCATCAAACTCAATGGGAGTGATGTCATTGCTTATGAAAACAACATTATCTATTGGTTTGATATCAACGTATTCCGAACACAATTTAGTATTAACTTTAACACGGTCTTTTATTGGTTCCAGTTTCAAATCATTGACAGCAATTAATTTATAAGAAAACAAATTCTTGTCGCATATAAAAGTATAATCTTCGTCGTCGGAATCAGAAAATGATATACTAAAATCAGTGTCAGCTTTAATCGCAATGTAAATACTTACAGGTGGTTTGGAAGAAACGTTCTCATTTGATGTCAATGCATCATTGTAGACGATAGCTGGGTAATCAAAATCAAGATCATCAGAGTAAGACTTATCGTATGTAGCAGTTTCCCAGTTAAACGTCCGTCCACGTCTTTTCGCCTTTTTAGCTTGAAGTTTGATGTATTCCTCCATAGTGATGTTTGGATCATCCATCATAAATCTGACTGAAATAGTAACACGGAAGCAAAAACAAATACGAAAAAACAAACAAGGAAGGAAACATACAAAAAACTAAACTAATCTAATTTACACTAATTACTAACTAAACCTATGGGTTAAGTTAATCTAATGTTAAAAACCAAAATATTAAATAAAATTCAAGATTAAAATTTCACTCCCCGGCAACGGTGCCAAAAACTTAATGTGTCGTCGTGTAGGTTGTTATTTTATTCAAGTTTTAAATTTATATTTTGCTGACTTTACCTAAAACAACACTTTAACGGGCAGTGTACCTGATCAGATAGAGTTTCATGGTAAGTAGGGTGTCGATCACTAAGAGTGAGAACTAATCTTTTATTTTATCCATTATTTGATTAACTAAACTAGGTTAATTTAAACCATGTTAGTTATATTCTATGTTAAACCTATGCTAAACCTATGTTAGTCCTAATTCTAACGGATAAGGGGCTTTCAGTCTGAGAGACTGACACGGGTTTTGTGGTAACTTAGATCAATTTAAGACACAATAACACACGAAAGTAGACAGACAAAAGATAGAAAAGCGGTCTAGCCAAATATAAGAAAAATTTATTAACCATGATTAATCCAATTAAAAAGTTGGTTTGTTTATTTAGTGCAATGAGTGCTTATCTTGAGGCGGCATATCATTTCTAGATTTAGGCGGGACTTCTTCCAAAAACCTAGACACGTAGAATTCTGTCATGATTAAATGCGTCTGCATAAAGCATCCTATTTGCTGATTATAATCTATCGTAGGTGATTAATAATGGTGATCTTATTAAACCCTATCTCATAGAGACTTTACCCACTTACTGCTTAATGGCAATTTATATTCTAGTAGTCCACTGTCCAAGTCTTTACCAAAGGAATCAGTACGTTATTTGTTGATCATAGGTCACTTGCTAGTCCAACTTGTTCACATATTTTAAAGGTAAAGATAGGGAATTAATTATGGTCCTATTGATCTAGATAAATTAAATCACTATATGGTGAGACATCCTGGCATCTAGCTAACTTGGTCGGTATCACTAGATCCAGTTGAATGATATGTCGCATACAAAAGCACGTAAACAAGTATGAATTGATAAACATAAACAAACAATTAATGATAAATTAAGCATTAGATATAAACAAACAAAACATTTAAATCTTCATAACCATGGCTAATACCCAAGGGTATTAGCCCTTAATCATTGTAAGCAATACAAAAGTAATAATTCAACCAAGACAAACTAACTGAGTTAAACGAATGATACCAAAAATCAAACGATTACAAGAGTATAGAAGATTACAAGGTGTTTCCTATGGAATTAGTAGCTTTGCTCGACCTCTTTTGCTCTTATTGTCTTTCAAAAATTGACTTTTGTGGTTAGGGTGTCGAAAATATGATCAAGCACACTAAAAACCCATTTTTAGGTTTTCTATTTATAATGTCTGGAATTTGGTCAATACGCGTATCGAGAGAGTTGGATACGGCGTATCGGGGGTTTCTTGGAGTAGGGACCACGTTTGATATCTTCCAGTATATTTATTACTATATTGTGAATACGGCGTATGGATGTCTTTTAGATATGGCGTATTGGACTTTGTATCTTCGTGGTTTCTTGTGAAGTGCAGGCACATATACACTGTATCTTCCTTGATGGATACGACGTATAGGATTGTTATAACAGTAATCTTCAAATATTTTCGTTTAAGCTCCACAATCGTTCGCCTTTAGGCTAATCTTCACAAAGTACTCCTAATACTAACTACAAATCTCTAATTAAACGATTAAGATAAAAAATTCTTGTAATAATTATACAAAATGGGTTATTTACATAGGATAAATGATGCTCTAAAAGTGACGTTATTTGATGTCATCAGTATCCTTTCTACACAATCACATTTCGGTAGACGTCTTCGCAAACATTTAGGAAGCTAGTTTTCTAGAGCCTAACGCGCACACTCATTAACAAGAAGCAATATTAAAAGGATTTACAAATTAACTTTCATGCAATCATAAGAAAACACTATAAGATATAGCATAGCATTTAAAAGAAAGCAAAGCACAATAATTAATTAGAAGACAACAAGACACATTGAAAGATTAAAGGATAAAGAACTTCACTTGATTAAAACATGGAGTTAAAGGCTGATACAAGAGAGGTTTTAAGCCCTAAAATCGACCCTAAAACTGATAAAACTCGTACCCTAAGTATGACTATCGTATCCCACAAGTTCCATACTTTAAAACCTTAATTATGAGTTTGTATATGTAGAAAAACAATCGCGATGGCGTCGCTTTATAACTGCGATGTCGTCGCTTTTCTAAAGCTTCTAGGGCTTCTTTAAGTCTGTTACGTTCTGACGCCGTCACAAGAATCCTGCGCCGTCGCTTGCATATCCTGATGGCGTCACTATAAATCCTGACGCCGTCTCCACAGTTTGTGTGTAATTTTTGATCCTCTTCGTGTAAAGTTGCAATCTTGTCCCGTTTCTTCCCAAATTGAGTCTAAGTTACGTGTATTTCCTCCAAAAGCCATCCAAGTGCTAAAAACACAAAAAGAAACAATTAAGCATGTATTTTAGAGTTATTTGCATGATTTAGGGGGTTAAATGACCACGAAAAAGTGTATAAAATGTCACCTCATCAATACACAATATATTTTGTTTAGTTTGGTGTTGTGAGGTTTATGTCATACAATTATCAAAATAAACAAAGAGTAAGGTCAAAGATGATAAGGAAGTTTGACGTCGTTAAATTCGACGAGACTAAGGATTTTGCACCATGAAAGATAAAGATGAAAGCTTTATTGACTAGCATATATGTGAATCTACATTGTTGGCTACGAAGCCTACAAGGGTTATAGACACGACATGGGATGAGATGCTCAAGAGTGTACATGTACAGTTCATTGATCTTGTGTTTAGGTGAGTGGGTATTATGGGAGGTCAATAAGGAGACGACTACAACAGGGATTTGGACAAAGCTCGAGCCTTTATACATGACAAAGTCTTTAGCTAAGTGTTTGTACTTGAATAAGAAGTTAACACTTTTTACACGCATCTGTGTACGAGTCAGACTAAACATATCAATGAGTTTCACAAGCTAGTAGGTGACTTCGAGGCTATAGATACTGCTATATCGGATGAGGATCAAGCGTTATTTTAAGTCAGGTCTTTACCATCATCTTACCGGAATTTCATAGAGACTATGGTCGGGATACTCTAAAGCTAGAAGACGTGCTCACCATACTTAATTATTTCTAGGGATCTTCATATGATGACATAAGAAAAGGGTGATGATGGTGAAAGGTTTTATGTGGGGGAGATATGGTCAAAGGGATATTGAGTAGGGTAGAGGTAGTATGCGGTCAAAGTCAAAGGGTAAAAGTAGGGTGCTATGTTTGTCAGCCCGATGAGTATTTGAAGAGAGATTGGGCGAGGTTTAATCGTAAGAAATTCCATGATTTATTCAAGAATAAAGATTAGGCATCTGGTTCTTAAGCTGATGGTTATGAGTGTTGAACAACTATTGGACCGGATCATGAAATCGGGGTGGATCATACCATATGACATACATTCGAGATAACTTAGTGAATTTTGATGAGTATGACGGTAATAATGCACTGCTGGGTGATAGCAGGGAATATCATATACGGGGGACGGGTACGGTTCGAGTACATATGAGGGATGGGTTAAGTTTCGTGTTGGACAACATTAGGTATGTTCTGGAATTAATGTGAAACTTGATATCGCTAGGCACTATTGAAAGAGGGGTTCTATAGTGAAGATGCAGTCATACATGATCAAGGTTATAAAGGGTTCATTGGCGGTTTTATCAGGAACAAGGATGGCTAATTGCGTATATACCTTAGACGATCAAGCAATGAACAAGAAGACATTGAACGGTAGGAAGTAGTTTGGAGAATCTCAGAGTCGGAAAGAGATCAAGACGGGTAATGTTTTTGAATCTTGTAATCAAGATTCTACGCAACAATGTACGGAAAGTAGGGTTACCAGACATTTGGGTGTTGCAGGGATACAATAGAGAATGGGTTGATTGATAAGATGAACGTGACACTCTTGGCTAAGGTACGTTGTTTTCTGATTCAGTTTGTCATGTCCGAGGTTTTGTGGGTAGAAAATACAACCAAGTCTACATATATACATACCTAGTAAATAGGTCACCATTATGAGCGATTCGATTCAAGACACCTATGGATATGTTAAGGTTTTTTTGGTTGCCTTGCTTGTATTAAACAAGGGATGCTTGAACCGAGGAAAGTCAAGTAAATATGGGATACCGTGAAGGTATGGATAGTTATCAACTTTTGAGGTTAAATGAAGTTACTTCAAAAGTAGCGCTTTACAGTAATATGGGTTTCAATGAAAATGAATATACAAGAAAACTTTCATTGGTTCTCGTGTATGTACGTCTTCAGTGCAAGTGTTGCAGGAAGTTTAGTTTGAGGTGGAAGAGAAGAAGGATCATGCATTTGAATCGGAACCTCGAGGGAATGTCAATCAGGGTGTGATAACGCGCATTTTATACATAATTCTATATGCGTTATATGTGTTTTTATATATATTTATTGATTAATTATATGAACTTTCGATACTTAATAGACTATAATTGCTATTGTAGGTTCATGTGACGTGTCGTGGAAGAAAACGGAAGAATACACGAAGATATGGAGCTTAAACGAAGAAGTAAACTCAAACTCTAGCTTCCCGACACCTGTCCACTGTTTTGGCCATAACTTGAGCATACGAACTCCGTTTGACGCGATTCAGGCGACCACGGAACGAGGAAAGAATTATCTACAACTTTCATTTTTGTGTCAAAAGCTGAAAATGAACAGAAGTACGCCGGTTTTGCTAATAAGTGCAGCGCACTTTTAAGTACGGCGGTTTTATAAATTTGTGTGCCGCACTTCGCGTCTCTAATAGTCCAGGAGCATTTATTTGGCTCCCATTTACTACCAAACCGATCATATATCATTTGCCTTGGTCCCTAAGTGTTAGAGAACTTATATAAACCCCAAGAAAACCCAGAGATCAACAACACTTGATCCATAACCAAGAACACCACTTGGAGAGGATATAATTGGTAAAAAGGCTTGACAAACTTTTGATCCAAACATCCCTTGTTCGTGTAGATTAGTTTGTTTTATCTCATAATCTTTAGCGTAAAGGGTAGCCTATTGTAATAATTAGTTGTACTTTGTTTTGATCTTTCGTGCGAATTCTTGTTTCAGATTCCTAGTCTTGTTAGATTCCTAGTCTTGTAAATCTGAGTTTATACTTGATAATATGTTTGTCATGATATTGAATATGGAGTAATCCTTTTATGTTTCTTTGGGCATTTTGTGATCTTGGATTAGGAGTGTTTGGATACTTTTTTATTGAATTGGTAAAACATATTTGATATAAGAACATAGACCGAAAGGGTTCTTTTATATATGTGCTCTATTTCATCTAATATATTGGTTATAACAAAGTCTATGGTCGAAAGAATTCATTGTTATTAATCAATATAATCACTAGTTACACTTAAAGGCTGAAAGGATTTGTGACTCGTGATATCTTTATTCTCTAAACTTTTAAACACTATCCTAAACACTTCTATGTCTTATTGATCATTGCCTAAACAAACATGCTTTAATTCTTTGCTTGAATCATCTCTTAATCGCTTTCTTTACATTACTCGATATATGCACATTTTGGTTAATTTGATAAGTGACAATCAAATTGACTTTAGCACCATAATTACAATCTGTGAAAACTTGTAATTCCCGTAGAACGACATGGACTTACCTAAGCTATATTACATACGAAAGGGTATACTTGTCTGTGTTGTGTTTTTAGTCAAAATCGGTATATTTCTAGTATTATAAATTTAAAGCTTACAAAACACACATCAAGTTTTTGGCACCGCTGCCGAAGAATTGTTTTAAGTTGTTATCAGTTTGTTTGCTTGATTTTGGTGCTATTTGTTGGCTTAAACATGCTTACTTTCCTGAATTTCTTTGTTTTGTGCCTGAAGTACGCCGCACTTACCCTGCTTTCATTTGAATTTTTGCCTCGTTAAACCTGCAAGTACGCCGTACTTATTTTCGAGTACGTCGCACATTTTCCTGTGATCAAACTTGTTTCTTAACTGGTTAATTTCAGTATCCAAAAACCCAAACTCCTTTCTTAGGTTTCATAATCATCTGATTATAAGCCTTGTAAATTTGTGAATATTTAGTTTATTATCATATGCGAAAAAAAACCAAAAATGTTACATTAGTTTTCATCTCATTTTTTTTGTTATTA
Organism: Tanacetum coccineum; assembly: GCA_026074375.1. Lineage (NCBI taxonomy): Eukaryota > Viridiplantae > Streptophyta > Magnoliopsida > Asterales > Asteraceae > Tanacetum > Tanacetum coccineum. The sequence goes on from BQNB010015559.1 coordinate 33,170, forward strand.
TATTTGTTGCTCTTATTTGTTTACTGTCAATTATGCATTATTTGTTTATTGGTTATAATCTGAAACGTAAAAATTATTAATTGAAAATATAAAAATTTCCAGAAAAACTGGCGTACTTTTCTAAAAGTACGCCGGGTTCATACTCAAGCCCAAAGCCGACACACTTTTCTTAAAATACGCCGCAGCTGCCTATCTGAACCAAAAATAATTTTGTATCCACTTATCCTTATTTTTTATATATGTAATAAAAATTAAAATATATCTAAAATAATATATATAAAAATGTAAAAATGTAAAAACATAAATATATTTTCAAAAATTGTTTTCTTAATTTTAAATATTTTTCATTTTAGAACTTAATTATTTTTTATTAAAATATAAAATATATAAATGTTTTTTTGCAAAATGCTTAAAGTATGTATAAATCCACGATCTCGAGAAAAACAACTAGTAAAACCATTATCTAAATTAAATAAAAATTTGAAAAAGAAGACTTGTAAAATTAAAACTATCCAAAAAGAATCCATCGAGATCGAGGAACTCAAATCCTAAACTCAACATTCCTCCGTTAATGAAGTTTTCATCTTAAATTATCCGAAGAGGATGTCGAAACCTAACAAATAATAATTCTAGATCTTGATGATCAACCCATGTGGGAAAGTGCTAAGACTGTAGCACCAACTCCTAATTCTGTCATTGTTCAACCCGATGTTGATGACAACTTTGTTATCAATAGTACTCACTTGAAAATGATATGGGAAAATAAATTTGATGGTTATCTGCGGGCCGATCCGCATGACCACATCCGTGAATTTCTCGCAATCTGCGACATGTTCAAATATGGTGAAACTCAAAGTGAAGCTGTTAAGCTTTTAATGTTTCCCTTATCCTTGTGCGATGATGCTAGATACTGGTTTGACGAACTTAATGAAGAGTCTATAACATCATGGGATCAAATGAGAAGAGCTTTTATAAGCAGATTCTTTCCACCTTCGTTATTTGAACGTCTTTTACTTGAATTAGAGGTTTCTCTCAACTCGTATGTGAAAGTCTAACCGAAGCCTGGTTACGACTAAAGAACATGCTTCGAAAATGTCATGGGCACAGTCTGACCAAAGAAGCTATTATTCAAATATTCTATCACGGTCTAGACAAACCTACTCAAGCAATCCTTGACGGAACAGCCGGAGAAATCTTCCTCTACAAAACTCCAAATCAATCTTTTCAACTTCTTGAGGATAAAGTCCTTTTCAAACTTGACTGGTCCACTAAATCTCAAAACAAACATCATCAAAAATCGGTTGCTTCCGCCGATGGAAGTGAAAATAATAATGATAACTCTCAGTTAATGGAAAAACTAGAGGCTCTAATAATAAAAATGATTCTCAACACCAGAGATTAAAAGGAGAATTACAAGATATGCTTAACAAATATTATGACCTTAAAGATAACCACGCTTCTAAAAACCGCATGAACGATGACACGCCGATGTGTGAACGTCATGAAGCAAATTACATTCAATCTGGAGGTTATCAAAACCAAAATTCTCATGATTGGTATACCCTCCAACCCCAATCTGATCGACCTCAATCAAATAATGATTCTGAAAAATCGCTTACAGAATTAGTAAACGGTGTGAAAAATGGTCTCGAATATTTCAAAAGCTATATTCGTAGCAAAAGAACCGATTACGATAATCTTCATGACGAAAACTTTTATAAACCCACCGGGGTTTTACCCAACAAAAAATCCAAAACCGTCAACCAAGAACCTCAATCTAAAACAGAGCTCAAAAAATTAATCACCAAATTCTTGGATGGTCAAAGAGTTACAAATATGTTTGTCAAGAACAATGTTAACGATATGATTCTAAAGATGAAACAAAACGAAAAGAATTGTCAAACTATATATAAAAACATGGAAAGAAAAATAGATGAGAGGTCGAAGTCTAAAAAGTAACGTCTCTTCAGGACAAACCAACAGGACTGGCCCACCCCCTCTTTCAGCTCACACTGAGCATGTTGGCGCCGTATTTACCGTGAGTGGAAAGTTCGATGATCCTCAAAAAATTCAAAAAGATCCACCACCTCCTATCATCGTTAACAATAAAGTCGACAAAGATAAACCTATTAAGAAAACAAAAAGGGACTATTACGTAGTCAAATCAAAAGAACATCCATTCCTTGTGGAGTACATACCAAAATCCTATACCCTCAACGTTTAAAAGTGGACCATTCTCATTTGAACCATATCGTCAATGAATCTTAAATCAAGTTAAGTACAACAACAACAACAAACCTATAAATAAGAATATATAAAACGAAAAAACTTAGCAGTCTTCTTATGGCAGTCTTTCTCGAAGTTATATAAGATTATATAAATGGAAAAAATCGTAGCAGTACTTTCGAAGTACGTAATGCGCGTCGTGCCTTTGCTGCTGTATTCAAAAGAATATAAAAAAATGTTTTGAACTTTGTGGGTGTGTTCGCTGGAAACTCTCACGAGACTATAACTCGTCCACTCGGGATACCGAGGGGTTTAAAGGCTTGTTGCATATGCTAAATGCAACCGTGGTGCCTATGAAAGTGCGCTTCAGTATTTTACAGTTTTTGTAGATTTGCTTATTTTGCATATTTAATAAATAAGTGGAGCTTGGAATTAGTGGTAGTCTTATACGTGGGGACTGATATATTTGGAGTATTATATTATATGTGGTTGAATTCACATGCTTGGCGTTCTGTTTTACGCCATATCTTTTAGAATTCAACCGAGCACTTAAGAGCCCCGGGAAGTCTCGTTTCTCTTATATTTATTTTTCCCGCTTGTCCTACTTTTAAGTTGTTTTCTGATTACGCATATTGCTCAACTTAAGTGTGAGGGGAAAATGAACTGGAAAAATTAGACTCATTATTAAAAGTTTAAACTTTTGCCCTCAGTAATTTTAAATTCTAATCTTGTTTTTTAAATAAGACAATAATGAGGTTGCTTTTGCGGTTGCTGCAACGGAGAAGATATATTCATATGAGTCATAGACTTTCAATGATATAATTACTTGTGAGGTGATTTTCAAGTGGAAGGCTAAATTGAAAGAAGAAACGGATGCTCGATCAGATGTGTGTTTGCTCAGCAACGGTAGTAGGGAAAGCAGTGATGCCAATAACGAATATCACTGGTAGTATGCACCACGTATGTTCGTACATCTATCTATCTACTTATACAAATCGTATGGAATTTTCTTGTTGATGCAAGGTTGAGTTTTAGGTTACCAAGAGTTTGCTAGATAAAGCAAAGGGAAATATAATTGGTATGAAGATTAGGATCAGAGTGGTAATACTCTAAGGGTGTCACAGTTCAAGGTTCATAACGGAAAGTTGGTACAAACTTTGTTGGAGGGACACTTCATAAGTTGGAGGGTAGTCTATGAAGGGACTGTTATGTGAAAAAGAATGGTAAATGATCATATGCATATAGGGTTGGAAGCGAGGTCTATAAGAGGTCTGCGCGATACCTGACATAGCATCGACCGGTGTGGGTATGTTGGATGGGTTTCATCGTGGGCAATAGACGTACGGGATTTTGTGGATTTTAACTACGTCATGGTAGATCAATCACCGTCATGGGTAGATCAATCAAAGGGTACAGAGTTTTGATCAGAGTCACAGGAAACGCTAGCTTACCCGCGTTTTTCGTTCCGGATCTTGTGTACCTAAACACGGTACGATCGCGTTCCGAATCGCTCGGGATCGCGATCTGGATCGCTAAATTTCACGGTTCAGTTGAAGAAGAAGAAAAATGAAGTTCTTGATATTTATATTGAAGAAGAAGAATAGTTGAGGATGCTTGGGAAGAGGAATAAGTTGGGAAGAGGTAAATTAGAGAGAGAAAGAGATACATAAATTTGTGATTTAGTTGTACCTTTTGTCTTTTAACTTAATGTCTTTTTTGAATTTTTTAAAAACATAAAAGTGTTAATTTTTATTTTGTTTTTTCTTTTCATGTTTTGTTAAGGATTAGTTCTTGTGAAACAAGTGCTTAAACTAAAACATAAACATGTAAGACACCATAGCAAATTGCCACCTATTCAAGCTTCTCAAGGTTAAAATAGGAAAATCTATGTAATTGGTTTTTTTCATTTGCATCTTCTACCGTCTTTCTAGGAGGCATTTTAAATTTTTGCAGCTTTTTTGGTTGCATCTATTGATTATTATCATCCGTTAATACAATATGAATTTTGCATCTTAAATTTTTGCATCCAAATAGTTAATGGAATACTTTTCAAGATAATTTCATTTTGAAAGTGTTTGCATCAAAAAAGGTTAATTTCATAATTTATTTCCATCATGATTACATATATTTTTACGACAAACTGATTTGAATCATCTTTAGATAGATCATGTTCCCGCATCTTCAACTACGACATGTTCATCTTTCATATTTCATTCTTCATCCGAATAAAAATCATATAACTCAAAAGATAATTGGTTAATATGCATCAAATTTCGAATCATTGTTCGGTTGAGCATCTTAACAGAATTCATTAGCATCATCTTCACCATCAATCTTTTGCATCGTAGTTATCATCATCACCAATATTTTTATTTCCGCAAGTTCAATAACCATCATTTGCATCATCGATTTAAGGATCTTCGATCATCTTCATCGTACATCTTCTTCTTAAAAGAACCAGTTAGAAGAATAAAGCCTAGAACGAGATTGAAATCCAGAATTTGGCATCATCATTATCGACTGAGCATCTTCATCATGATCATCTTTAAGGAAATCATTCCAAAACCACTATGACAAGCAAAAAAAATTGAAAAATGAGGATGATGAAACATATATGTATCATCTACCATCATCATCATCGATCTTCACCATTCTATTTTAACATAATCATTATCGATCATCATCATTGGACGCATACATAAAACTAAACCTACACAACGAAAATCGTAAGAAAAAAATAAACCAGACATTCGTCAACATCATCATTAGCATTTATTATTTGAAGATAAGGATGATAAATCGAAATAAAATATCTTGTTTAAAAGCTGCTAAAGAGGAAAAGAAAGCGAGTCCTTTTTTTTTGCAAGCACCAGAAACTGTCAACCATTTGGAAGATGTAAAGTTACAAAATTAACCCTCCAGCAAAATTATAGCTTTAAAACTTCATTTAATTTACAAAATTGCCACAGATAACTTAATCCTTAGAGTGCCAGGTATCGTAACTTGGCAACACCATTTTTTGGGTGTCACATCAGCGCCACATCAGCATAACACCAACACCAACACCATTCCTCTAATCATAACACCAAATAACACCACTCACCTCTTTATTTTCATAAAACCCCTAAACAATTATTTCATTATTTTAACAAACTAACTATTTCATTCATAATTAAACATACAAATTACATTAAAAAAAACACATTATGAAATTAAAAAAAAAATACATTACGAAATAAAAAAAAATTACGAAATTAAAAAAAAACATTACGAAAAAAAAATACATTACGAAATTAAAAAAGCGAACCGTGTTTCCATTTCGCGATCTTGTACCGAAGTGAACCACGTTCCGTGTGACTTTGGTTTTGATACAAGAATGTGCAGTGAGGTGGAAAGCTATGTTGAAGCACATGGTGGCATTGTTGTCGACTGAAACAGAGTATACGACACTTTCATAAGTTAACGGGGACTATTTAGCTAAAGGGGCTTTTGGCAGAGTGAGGAGCTGACTAAAGTTAGTGGCAGTTGTTGCTACTAGTTCCTTGGTAAAGGCGTCAGGTCAAGTCAGTTTTCTATCTTTTTGGACCGAAACCGAACTCTTCCCTCTCGCATAATTTATAAAAAGAGTAGTAGGGAGAAGAGATTTTGTTACTATAACTATCTTTTCCTTTCATTCAATTAACAAAACATTTTGGGTCAAGTTTGTGTAGTTTCTTCATTAGTCGAGTTTCGAGTGCAATCAATTCATTTTACGAGTTCGGTATTCCGCATACTTGGATTTTAAGGAAGGAACAAAAGTGAAATTAACAGAAAGATAAGTTTGGTTCTTATCTTTGGGTCAGACTTGCTGCTTCAACCCTCGCTCCTTCGAATCCTTCAATCGATCGCCACCTGCACTTGTTCTTCCCTGGATGTAACCTTGCTCTTGATACCAAATATTGATGTTACAGACTTCACAGGTATGTTTGGAACAGGAATTGAACAAAAGAATAAATGCAGAAACTGTATATGTATTGAGTAACTGAATGATTTATTAACTTACAACTGATATTTGTTCTACAGAACCTAACCTATTTATAATAGATGAATCGGTGCCTTTTGATACAGTTAAAGAGACATACCGATTCTTGAAAAGTAAACGTTGCAACCCTACTAGAACGGTTTATACCGTTAATAAAAAACCCAGCCCAATATTATCTTGGGTTTACAGATTAGACCCGTTAATTATGTATGGGACTAATACCACATCAACACGTACATTACCAAATGCAGACCACGTTCAAAGAAGTAGGTTGCTCAAGAGAAATTGATTCAAGAGCCCATTTATCACTCCAGGCACAAAAACCTCTACTAGTGTAGCTCCCATTATTGACCTCAGTGTCACAATATTAAAACCTCGCTGTTGGAACCAAAATGAAAAAAAGACTGATGGTGACATATTATTAAACATGGAAATGGATGTGCCATAGCACAACATCACTAGTCTAGAGGCTATAGGAGCATATCTAATGTTCGCCGGACACACCATATACCATTAACCATTTATAGCAAGTGCTAAAGGCAACAAAGTTATGACGGAATTAGGCCACAATGGATCTGCATGCTAGCATCAGAGTATGAATATGCTAAATCCACAAATTTATCAGTATTTACAGCTGCATCCATGATATGAGTAATGTTTTGGTCATGCTTAAGCTATTGAAGGCCTTTTCATTCAACTCTACCATCAAAATCAAAATGTAACATCGAGTAACCTACTTACTCATTTTTGGAACCCTCGTGGAAAAATGATTTTTTGAAAATGGAAAACATACATAGAGCATGCTTTACACCACACCACCGCACAGACATGCATCATATACGCTGGAGCTCTGCAAGCCACAGTCAAAAAGAGAAATTCAGAATTATATAATACCATACAGTTGATGCATATTAAGTCAAAGTATCACACGTACCATCAATGAATTTAGAACACATACAGAACACCAAACACGACAAAGAAGAAAGCAAATAATGTTTCCCAGTTACAAGACTGAAAAAAACTTTAGAACCTACAACAAATAATCCTAATAAAGCAGAGTATTCGCTTATATTGCTAACGTCCTATTTTCCTATTTTAACTCCTACGTCGCCTTTTTCTCTATGCTGGGCGTGCACGTATACAGCAGCCAAAACGGTGATGAAATGATGCACCAGTAAAAAAGAGGTGACGCCTTTTGGCTCCGACAAGTAACAAACTGCATGCTCCCAACGTGGTTACGTGGCTAAATCTAACTAGTATCTATTTAATCCAACTATGGTTCTGTCTACTATACACGTAAAGCTGCATAAGATAAAGGTGACGCTAGTTGATATAATACTTCCAATGGTAATTGGATTCTATAATTCATTTATTCCATCTATGGTTCTTTCTACTGAGCACGTCAATCTGCATAGAAGGTGACGCCTTTTGGCTCCGACAAGCAACAAACTTCATGCTCCCAAAGTGGCTAAATCTAACAATTATTTTGTTATTCCAACTATGGTTCTGTCAACTGTACACGTCAACCAGCATAAAAAAGGTAACACTAGTTAATATAAAACTGCCTAAGACACTTGAATTCTGTTATCTGGTTATACCAACTATGGCACTGTCTACTATACACGTCAATCCGCATAGATGGAAACCCTTTTGGCTCTGACAACTAACGAACTTCTCCCAACGTGGCTAAATCTAACTGTCTACTGACGTCAACCTGCATAAAAAAGTGACACTAGTTAACACTGCCAAGAACACTTGGATTTCGTCATCTATTTATTCCAACTATAGCCCTGTCTACTGTACATGTCAATCCGCATAGGACAAGGTGACGTTACCTGATAAATTAAACTATCGCATCGGACAAGGTGACGTTACCTTCTAGACCATGCATAGATACGCTAACCAAAATGGATACAAATGCTGAAACACATCTAAAGTAATAGATTAAATCCCACCAATGTGCTGAATTCTGAACCAAAATGCCACAGAGAGATCTAAAAATTCAGACTAGACAATATGTTTCAAGGTTGAGACTATATTACACAAATGACCAAGCAAAAGCCTAAGATAAGAAGGAAGGAAAGGACATGCATAAAGATATAGAAACTTGGCTAATAATTAAGTTCAAAAAGAAATGCTTGCATAACCATAACGCAGTTGCCCACCACAGAAGAAGTATCTTATATAAAACATGTTAAGGTAGACTGAGAGCCAGAAAACACGTATAAATTACCTGTGAATATAATTTACTGTCATATCTAAGACTGAATACATTGTATAAGCAACGTTTGTTATTATTTCATCCATTCTAGTCTTATCATATAATTAATATTCTCAAAATCTCTTTATCCCAAATAAGTGAAGATGATCTTCCTGACCGACCTGACTACATTGTGTCTGCGCAGGCTTACTGTATTTAGCTCATCTTCCTAACTAGTCTATTCGAGCAATATGTCTGTAGATGCTTGACATCTTCTAACGTATTATCGACCAACCAAACGTTGTCATAAAAAAACATATACCATTGTATAGAAAGCTCACTATCACATGTTTTCATGCTCATCACCATCACTGCAGTTGCCCAAATTATAACAAATTTTGGGTTTTGAAAATGCTTTACCAATTATTTGAGGCCTTTGCAATAAAAAAACGGCTACCTTCTTTTGAAACAAACCCCTCAGTCCTATGGACATAATATTAAGCCATAAATCCTTGATCAAATTACCTTAGACTTGAGGCGACGACCTAAAAACTCACCAAGATTAACATCAAGTCCTGTGGAAGTCGTCAGAGTTCAGGTCATGGTAACAAATTGCCACAAGTTCATGGTGATGCCTTCTAATACGTAAGTTTTTCCGTCATTGTAATAATATTTGATTACATCATTGCCAATAACCGTGTATGAAAAATATGTGGATGATTGCATCAACCATTTAAGGGAGTTACATGTATATCCTTCTTAAAAGTTGATATTATATAAATATCCTTCTTAATTTTGTAATTACATCAACGTCCTTAAAAAAATTAATTACATGAATATCCTTCTCACACTTTCAGAGAATAAGGTTATATATGTCAAAAATCTAATTAAATCTAAATTATTATTGATTTTAAGATTATGGAAACGATTGTATTCTTTTCTCTTTATACTAGCTTCAAAGGCCTGCCGCTATGGATCGGCATAAGCCTTCAACAATTCTTTAAAAGATAAAAGTAGCAGAATATTTGATACATTAATGTTAAAACGAAAAATAAGGTCATATTCTTAATAATCATAATAAAAGTACAAAACTTTTAAACAAGCTGACTCAACATATGTTTAATGGATTGTAACTTATAGTTGCCATTGCTAGAAGTACAGTTTGAATGCAATATATAATCTTGATATGATTACAAAAGAGCAATATTTAACATGCTAAAAAATGTAATAATGGTTTATTTTGCATTTTTGAATCTGCAGCTGTCAAAAGCCATGAAATTCAAGAGGAAAATTCAAGAATTTAGGCACTTCAAGTCGTGACTACAACTGCATTTGTCTCTCCAATCTTCTTGGCATCCAAAATCACTAAATAACACCTCTGTCATGCATACTACGTCCTGCATACTACAAGGTTGTCGTTTTAATTTCTTTGTTCCTCTAGATTAGTATATTTGGAGTAGAAAGAAAAGTCATGAGTGCTACTTGATTCCTTAGGTGGTTTCTTTACAGCACCGATGTTCTCATCGCAACATTTTAGATTTGTCAATTTAATGTACATGAAATTGGATTTATCCAATTTTATGCCAATAGCATCACAAATATTAATCCAAAAACTTCAAGAATTTAGTCCCTTCTTATATACAAAGTTCATTTGGGTCCTGCAATGTGTTAGCTAAACAATAATATTTTCTATAAAATAAATAAGTTACACAAGTCCACTTTTTCTTCAATAAAAAAAGCATAATCCAAATATCAATAGGGGAATCAAGTTCAGCTTATGTGAAATACATATACGCAATCTCAACATCATTAACATTCAACATATCAGATGCACAAATAAGTAACGTTGTTTCATATTTTATTGGCTCAAATTAAAGAAAACAATTTTAGCAAACATATTCTTTTAGACAATTTAACTTAAGATTAACACCTACTTGAATGATTAGCCATGACTTTTGTAGGACAAAACATTAATAGTAACGTGTACGAATCCAAATTAAAACATTTATTTTTATGCAAATAGGGTTGTAGGTTTGCAACAACAATGGTTCAAGTTAAACCATTAAGATCCACGTATCATCATAAAATACAACATATAAAGGTGGCAAGATAGAAACTTATGTCAGAGGATATAAAGTAACCCCGAAAACTGCTTTCAACCAAACATTGAGACTATTATTTTCAAATTTTTGTAATCAAGTAACGCATGAGATATTTATATAAATTCTGGAAATAAGATGTGACCAAAAAGTGTTTCTAAGTCAACCCAACGCTTTTTTGACCCGTACATCTATGGATTGCCCACTCAGGCTAACCTACCGAGCTTATCATAGCCAACTTTAGATGCTTAAAAGTCTAAAAATATAATAATACATTATTCCTAATCATTCACTACAAGAAAATGAAGCAATTGCAGCATTTTGGAAGCAACACTTTTGAAGATTGTTGCCTTATAGACTTCAATAACAATAAAGCAACATTTTAGTAAATAAGTGTTGCATTTAAGGATCTAACGCAACATTATTTTCTGAGTGTCGCATCTTATACAGTAAAATACAACACTTTATAAAAGTGTTGCATTTTCTTAAAGGAAAAGTGCAACACTTTGGTTTAAAGTGCTGCAAATCTTATTCAATCACGTAACATTGTAAAAAGTGCTGCACAACATTTTGGAAAGTGTTGCATTTACATAGGTTTTAGATCAATTCACTACGACAAAATGAAGCTAATGCAAGACTTTTAAAATATGTTGCTTTTTAAAGAACATTGAACATTAAAAACATTTTTATGTTAAATGTTGCATTTATAAATCTAATACAACATTTTTTAAAAGTGTTGCAAACCCCTTTTAAAAAAAGCTAAATATAATAAAAAATTTAAAGAGCCTCCTACCCCTCCCAAATTAAATTTTAGGTTAAACAGTTCCCGCCCCTATCAATATTTTTTCCCAAATCACTTTTCCCCTTTCTAACCCGAAAGCCTAAAAAAAATCACCCCCAAAACTCAACCTTTTGTTCATTATTACTTTTAATTCCCCCCCTTCCAGAATCATATGCTTTTAAATTGCTTTCCACTCTAACATCACCTTGCTAATCATCCATAATTGGTTTTGCAGCTAAGATTGATCGACTCTAAAGCCCTTATCAAGGCAACAAATTAGAGCTACTTCTATCGCTATCGTATGTATATTATCATTTGATTTGTCTTTTAATATCTTATTTCATTAAGTAACATGACTTTACAAATTGTTGTATTTTTAATTTTAAAAAATAGTTATATTGTCACTGTATGTATTGGGCGTGAAATCGATCGACATAATGGTTATTATATTGCTCTTTGGAATTCCCTATGAACTAAAGTGCCACTACCAATACCCTATATAAACCTTGTGAATGATATCAAGACTGTTTCGGGATAAGGGATGCATATGTGTTAATATGTAACTTTCTTGGATTAGTTGTAGGCTTATCTATGTATGCGTATGTGTTACTTTGTTTGAGCCTTAATTATCATAGGAGATGGTAGATAGATTGGTGTAACAATTACAAATTAAATATGCACTTGTATAATGTAGGATATGGTAGGAATCCTTAAAGCCTTGTATCATGTGTTTCCTCTAGATGTTGATTATATGGTTTATCCTGGTGCTTTGAACATCTTATTTGCGGCTCGTGTTTGGGCGGCTTCATACACTCTTGTTGCATTTTCTTAGTTTTTTTAGCTCTTCAAGTTTATTCGTGTGTCTGTATTCAGTCGGTAAATCAGTTTGAGTGCATGGTTGCAGAGAAGGTAGAGATCAAAATTATTTGTGTGAAGATTCTAAGCCCTCTACTTATGTTAAGATGTGCTACAGGCTGAAGAGATTGCTGAGAAACTTTACGGTCGAGTTGGAATCTGACGCTGAGGGCCAATCATGGAAATATAAAAATAATTAGATTGAGGTTTGAATGTCGATGTGTTCATGATTTCAATTTCAACTTATGTGTTTGCTGTTATTTGGAGTCCTTGACAATAAGATAAAAGTTGCATTTTGTGATCACGGCCTTGGATGTCTGCTTCCTGATGACGGGTTGCTGATGTCACTTGCTAGGATATATGGTTACTGTAAGCAAAACGATGAGTTGTCGAATGCAAAATTCAAAAGGTATAGATCTTATATGTGTTATAGGTGACATGACGGATAACGGGTTAAAAATGGGTCATTTTACCTGTCAAATTAGTTTAGTTTGACTCACAAAAACTTTTTGTCCAATTTGATTAATAATTAATTCTTTTGTCCAATTTGATTAATAATCAATGTGTTAATATATGTCAAAATAAAAGAATTTTGGAGGTTGCATTCATTGATAAAAGATTTTTAGCGTTTTTCTGCCCATTACCTTTTTAGTTTTTTTTAGATTATAATACAACCCAAAAACATATAAAAGTAGCGGGTCGAAACTGGTAACTCTAAAATGTGTGATGGATAACTGCATCTTGTTTTTTGATTATGTGATATAAAGCCAGCCTTGTTCTTTATCATATTTTTATTGAGAGGTATGTAACTTGATAAACATCTCCCACTCAAAAGGTGCATTGTGTTGGTCCTTACCTGTTAATGCTTGGCAACCGAACAAAGGATAGCGTCTGTTTATAGCTTTATGTAACCAGGCACAAGCTTTTATAGCCTAAGGCCAAGTTACTAGTGAAGATTTACAAAGGAAGATGTCAAGATTATTTTTAGGATTGTAATTTGGTTACTACTTATACCTTTTGAGTCTGGATACCATCTTAAAATATTAATGCTAGTTATTAAGGATATCAATCATCACCGCTTAGTTGCTACCTTGGATGTGTTCCTTTTAGGTATTTTGCAAAGCATATAGGCAAGTTGATTCTGCACTACATTCTGGTATGCGGCATTTTTTTGGGACTTAGAAAGGAGTATTTCCTCCACAGATGCTTCAATTGATAGATAAAGAACTTGGTTTCCAGTCATCGGGGAACGGTTCCTTATTAGGGCTGACCACATCTAGAGCCGAGCCACAGCCTCAACGTCCTGGTACTGGTCGCAGTATTCATGTAAATCCAAAATATTTAGAGGCAAGACAGAAACTCCAACAATCAAACAGGGTAAGGGGACATAAATTTATATTTTAAATGCAAGATTGTATGAAATTTAAACATTACAAGACCCTATAATCTAAACAAGATCTTTTACATAATTATGTCACATACATTTATTCATATCAAGTTATGGTCGATAATAGTCATCGTGTTGGATATGTAATATATAGGATTATATGTTAACCTGATATAATAATCTTAATTGTGTCGCTGTTTTGAATTGAAATTATCATGAAGGCAAAAGGTCATCAGGTGACATAATCACAAACACTAACTTAGTCCACCTGAGAATACTGGAGACAGGATAGAACAAATGCTAATATCAATCCTCTGATTGGGACGAGCAATCCCCAGCCTAAAGTTGCATTAAATGATACTGAGGTTTAATATGTTCTTCTTAACTACTATATAACTTGATGAAATTGGTCAACAACATTACTTACATGGCAAAATACTCAGCAGTCACAAAGAGATGCAGAGAGTGACACTGACACTTGAGGACAATGGAAATTCATCTAACAATTTTGATTTTGGTCCTAGACATAACAGTGAACAAGTAGCAGAGCAAGGAGTTGAAAAGGCTTGGTATGCACCTGGCAACAATAGTACAGAGAAACAATCCAGGCTCACAACAAATTCTCAAATAAAGCATGGTTTGCCTAATTGTGGGAAATTACGTCCTATGAAAAATATTACAAATAGAGGAGGCAGTGAAATAAATAGGAGCTGGAAGAACTCAAAGGACGAGGAGTACATGTGGGATGATGTGACTTCTGTTTCAGTGAATCCTACCTCATCTACTAGCTCAAAGAGAGACCCTCGGTGTTAACATTGACACTAAAAGACCAGTAAGTTTAAAATCTACAAATTTTGGAATTATAAATTAATTTTGTTGTTTGCTGGATTGCAATCTGACAACATTTTCGTTTCAGGGTTGTGAGAATAACTTCCAAAAAACTCAACGGATGTAGGATCTTGGTCTAAGGCTTGATAGAGAATCTTTGACTTCAATAAGGTCAAAAGGGTCATCATTCACGGATGAGAATGGGCGATTAGGTGGTGGTAGCAAATTATTAAATAATTCTGGAGGTCTTTCAACCTCTTTTAACGGAGGGTCAACAATTAAACCATTCGGTCTTGCAGATGGTAAAGCACTATTCGATCTCAAAGACAAATAAACACAGGACTTTCTAGTCAACCTCCGCAAGATTCTGTCTCAATAAGGCCTCAAATTTCACAGGTTCACAAGTTACAGCCGCCCCCTACTCAGTTGCCAGTAAAGTCTGCTCCGTTTTTACCACCTTATCAACCAGAACCTGTATCTGATTTTTCTTCTACTGAACCAAACAACATCTGTTTCTGTAGGAGTCGCTTTGGATTAGTTCCTTACTGCCCTGCCAAAATCTTGGTGGCAGATATACCAGGACCATCAAGCTATATAGTTTGTTAAGCTGCTATTAGCAGAATCTTTGCTATAAACCATTACATCAGCATCGAGTTCAGCTCACTCAAAACTGCATCCCAATAATGTCACTAATCTTTTAACATATTGGTTGCTAAGGGCTTAATTCTGCATCGAAGAATGATCTATCACTGTCTGGTCCAACCCCAACATCGCAAAACGTTGATCAACCATTATCTGGTCCAACACCAACATCACAAAAAATTTCCCCGGTTGTAGCTTTCTCACTTTTATTCACTCCATCTACAAGCAGTGAGTTAACTACCTCCAAGCCTGTCGTCAAAAGTGTTGTCGGGGCCGTAGATATACCTCTGTCCATCAAACGAAGACATAAAGTGTCTTATCAGTTTCGAGCAGTATGCCAATTCATTTAGGAGTTCCATCCTTCTGTGATCAGTGACCTGATTGATGACCTTCCTCATCAATGCAGCATATGTGGGCTAAGATTTAAACTTCAAGAACGGTTTGACAGACATATGGAATGGCACACTATAAAAAACTCATAATCTAACACATCAAGAAGCTGGTTCTCAAATTGCGACGAGTGGATTAATGGGCCAAATAATGAGAGTGTATTTGAGATCAATGGTGAGCAGATGGTTACTGCAGATGAAAGTCAAATTGTATGTGTTTTGTGTGGCGAAATTATGTAATGTTTGATGACAAGACATATTATGTTAGTTATTTTACATGTACATGCAAGTACAATATACATTGTGTTTCTTATGATCGATGGAATTTTGTTACTACTATGATGGAATGGAACAATTATACCGTTTAGTACTTCTTTTAAGAATATGACATATTAGCATTTATGTAGCATATTGTATTTTGTAAACAAAGTTTGCAAGACATTAAAAAAGTGTTGCAAATATATGCTAAAAAACAACACAAGTGTTGCACTTGATAAATTAAAGTATTGCTCATTTAGTGATAATGAATAAAGAAGTGTTGCACTTTTGTTAAAGAGTGTTGCACTTATGTGTAGCAGTGTTGCATTTGATTCCAAAAAGTGTTGCACTTACGTAAAAAAGTGTTGTATTTGGGCGTATGAAGTGTTGCATTACAAAGTAATTTATTTGCTAAACATGAGCAACACTTTAAGGAAGTGTTCTTATTCCAATAAAAAAGTGTTGGCATAATACCTAAAGGCAACTTACATAAAGTAGCACTCGATAAAGTGTCACATTAGGCATAATGCAACATTTTAAAGACATAATACAACACTTTATTGGTGTTGCTTTAGCTTCAATTTGTAGTAGTGATTGCACCATGTACCCCTTTTATGTATATCAGCAACAAAAATTCATCGAGATCTCAATTTAGATATGCTTAAAAAAGGATACAATGTATTAAATAGCACTTAAATAATAGAAGATGCAATGCAATCAACCAAAGTTGTCGGTTGTTATAATTAAAATACGTTATAACTTATAAACGAAAACACCTATTAAGAATCCATGCCATGTATATATAGGTAACGTGCTATTTTCACCTAATTCTCTAAACCTTGTTGCAACTACAAACTGAAGTTATCAATTTAAAATCATAGTATGCTAAATTCCATCATGAAAACAGTTAATGAAGCTCTAAAAAATTCTAGCAATTAAGAAATCAATAACTACCTAAAATTTTCCTACAAAATGCTACGAAATATTACTATTGTTTTTAATTTACATCAAATGTGAGTTTGGATTTTCATATGTTTTTAATTTATCTTATGCAATTAGGCTAAAACGAAAACACATGGATTCAAGCTTTTAGAATGTTGTTAAATTACCTTTTGAGTGAGTTACGCCTGCTCAAGGTATAAATAATCCTTTCACTACATTTCTCATGCATTTATTGTTAACAAAATTATGTATAAAGTAAGTTATCATTGTTATGGTTTTCTTCTTGATACGATCTCAAGTTTTTCCCTAATTAAAAAACATACAGAATTTCATCACTCACGGCGACAATGAAGGTTCTGAGGAGTGAGGACTCTTACTAATGTGGGTCCACATACCTGGTCATTAATGACACTTGAAGATAACCTTCTGGATTTACCTCCTCTTTCAGATCTTCCATCAGAAAGCATATATGCAGGGCTGAACTATTGTTTGACAACTGCAGTTGAATCATTGACGCATAGTAATGTATTTAGAACCGTGTCGTTAATGCTTCCAACTATGTGTAACTGTGAGCACAAGAAAAGAATTATGATGGAAAAACTAATCAATGTATTTAAAAAAATGGGTAACACATATTGCCATGTTACACAGTACACCCTTAGTCCCAAATAAAGGCACTAAAGACTACTTTTTTTATGCATACAACCTTGTGAATCATTTTATTACATATAAATAATGGACAGAACTGTTAGCAGGGTCAACCCAACATGTCCCGTACTCCCAGTTCAACCAAACTTGTATCTACTCAACCTGCCCAACCCACACCTCTTGCTACCTTTAATCGCCATTATATATATCGTTAACTATGGGATTTCAGAAGGTCAAATAATAATTTATACAAAATAAAGATAATGAGATGAGATCAATATGTTACAGTAATATACAAAAGGGCATGCACTTGAAGCGATATTTTTTACAACTTTCTGTTACAATATAATTGGTCTTCACAATTACCATAAGCTTCAATATAGTTGCCTCAAAAGACAGTACTTACCGACTTTCCGCCATTTGCTTTTTGAAACTACTATAAAGCACTACTAATAAATAATTTCTGGAACTACGTTTACAAAAGTAAAAAAAAGCAGATTGGAGTTCAAGTTGCACTTTGACAAACACAGCCTTGCCAAGGCTTTTCACATTTATTTAGAATCCTCCTTTGAGTTAATCTACTTGTTCTTAATTAACAATTTCTTCCTTTGACGTTGTAATTATTGGTTACTCGGCTCTCAAAAGTTATACATGCAAGATAATATTATTGTAAGCTACCGACCATCAACTGTTTCATGGTTTAACTAAAGCAACCAACAAAAAAGATAACAATAAAATCACACAACCTTCAAGCAGATTAATTGGGATATAAGCACTCACCAATAAAAGGATCTCTATCTAAAGGGGCACAACTGTTGGAATATGAACAAATATAAATTATATATGTCCGGAATTTATTCGAGCCTAAGGGGACGCACACGTTAATATATAGAATAACGTTTTAAAATATTAATGTAATATATTAATTAGTGTTTAACAAACGATCGTTAAAAGTTTAACAAGAATAAATATTAGTTGTTAATAGTTAAAGGACTAATATGCAAAACCGAGAAAAAGGAAAGTTTGGTTTTTCCCACTCTTTCCTTATAGTCAGTCGAACCACCTCCTCATGAGGAGGTGGGGGACTTTGCTTGCAAGCCAAGTTGAGAGGAGTATATAAGGAGGTCTTAGGGTCCCTGAGAGCTCATAACTTCAATCCTTAAAATTCCTAATCTATCTTGTTTTTTCTCCTAGTCGACCGAACCAAAACCTTTTAAGGTTTTCGGTTTTTATTTTCCCCTCCTGTTCGATCGGAAGCAAACCCACAAAGGGTTTTCGTTTGGTTGTGGTTCGACCCTTAAAAACACGAAGGGTTACTTGGTTTAGTTGATAGTCAATCTACGGTGATCGTTTGGTTAAACACTGCAAGTACTAGCATATACGTTGTTTGCTAAGAACGTATTGTGTGTGTAAACTTAGAGGGATTATTCTTTTGATCCTTAGTGGTTTCGCGTGGTGTTATACACACGCGTATATTGAAGACGGTGGTTTCGTTAATTGCTAAAAGGTACACATCTTCAATCCCTTGTTAATTATAAGTTCTATACGTGTTTGATCTTTCCACTGCGTACTCGTGATATGTTTAATGGTTAAATAGATGTAAAATCCCAACAGTGGCATCACGAGCCATCGTATATGAATTTGTAATTACAAGAATAAAATTGGACAAAATTAGGGTTCTTGATTGATTTTTTAAGCCCTTTGGGCGTTTTATGCATCAAGACTTGATCTTTGTGCATCAAGATTCAATTTTTATTGGTTATAAAATTAATTAGACGAATTCTAGGTTGTATGCAATTTTATAAATAAAACTTGATGTGTTTAATTGTAAATTGATCGGTTTTATGTTTAAATTAATTGTTAATTCGGCATCCATGATAAATACATCCAATTTATCATGGAGCGATATATGTTATAAATCTTGTTAATTGTTAATGAATTTTTATGCAAATATGATGATCAAGAATTAAAACATAGACATTAACGGGGCCTAAAAGTTAATTTATGTGCTATGTGGTATGTATTTGTATAAGGCTTACGCAATCGATTACATCGATGAATGTGGCCGAAGTTTATAGGATGAAGGAGCCTTATATGGATATACACATGTTTTAATTATTAGATACTTAGGATAATTATGAATATTTGCATGACTTAATTGTTAAGTGTTGTTATTTAAATAAGGGTAAAAGCCATAGAATACCAACCTACTTTCTGAAATTTACCACAATGAACCATTTACTTTTTTATTACCGATATTGTTGGGTTATTTGAATAATTGTATGTGAAATTAGTTTTATGTTATATTATTTTTATTTTAAGTATTGGACATGTTTCGCCCCACCCCTTTTTAATATACGAAAAAAAAACAACACAAGACTCCTACAAAAGACCTCCGCTTACGACTTTCCAATAAATATTATCAAACTTCAGTTTTCCAAATTACAGTTTTATTATGAGAGGAAAAAACTTGACGCTGAAGTACCTCATGTGAAATAATGGCTCACACTAGCACAAACTAAAAAAGAGAAGTATTTAAGTAGGGTTATCCGAAATATTTCAGGATTTTTAATACGCTTCTGCTGCTGACCTAGAATTCTCCACAGTCTTTATGCTTTCGATTGGATTGGGGCCGAGAACCAATGCATGTCACCATACAAGTTGCATTAATTAAAAGTTAAAAAAGAGATTGCCTCTTGTAACAACTTTTTTTGGACCAATCATTAAATCTTTTATATTTGGAGTACACGATGAATCGCAATTTTAAAAAAGGTAACACCTATTTATACATTAGATTTAAATTAAATAAATGAACCGGTAATAAGATAACTAACATATGAGAAAAGTTAATTATTAAAATCTATGATACGAATATGTATGCAGTTTCTTCGGTACATAAATAGCACGACAAATAAAATACCATTATTTTTAAAATAAGTTATCAATGTGCCAACCCAGACGTAAAAACACTTTGTTAAAGCTTATTTACTATTCGTGAGAACATATGTAGATATAACCCAAAAGGGTGTGATTATAGACTATTGGGATCATGAGAAGTTAGAGTTACATAATCATAGTTATTGAAATTTGGACTACTTAATCGGTTTATATATTGGGTGAGACCTTAAATCGAGCATAGAAGGGATAAAACAGGTCATAAACAAAATGTTTATTGTAATAAATTAATTCCCAAAGTGGTTCTAGAGAATTGCACTGTGGAAAAAATTTAATTGAATGTCAATGACCATTTGATTACACCATCACTAGAAGATCAACTGATAATTTTGGTGGTACGTCAAGAAGTGATCCTAGTCTTTAGAAAATTAAATTGTTAATTTTAAAAAACATGGGTAATAATTTTTCTTCAAGATGGTTTTATCTAAAATAATAAATCTTGAACTATAAACTATGAGTTAGTATATGCACAGTTCCTTTCCAAAACATACATCCATTCCGGCATTCAGGTCGCTGTTGTTTGAAAGAGAATAAAGTTTCTGGAAATAAATTCATTGACAGGTTTCGTCAACATAATAGTCGTCATTAGAGAATGACCCACAAATGTATGTCATTGAATAGCCTTGACCTACTGCTCCTGCTGCGAGTCCGAGGCACACGTGATGATCAGTAAAAACAATGTAATGCATTTTATGACGCCATATAATGAGTGTGTTGCTAGTCTCATACTCGGTAAGTATGACATCCTCATCTTCAATAGACATGTTGAAAACTCCTATCACCACATGACGATTGGAGCTATGCACCAGTTGAAATGCAAATGTTTTATTAACGTAAAAAGGCAGAAACACCACAAGTAATGAAAATAACGGAGGTAAAATCCAGAAGGCCAAGAAATCGCTTAAAGTCTAAATGGCAAGGGAAAAGCTAATGGGCAAGGAGGAAAAAGTGAAAAACCAAGTTATTATCCCTAAACCACAAAAGCCTAAGCC
Source organism: Tanacetum coccineum (assembly GCA_026074375.1). Classification (NCBI taxonomy): domain Eukaryota; kingdom Viridiplantae; phylum Streptophyta; class Magnoliopsida; order Asterales; family Asteraceae; genus Tanacetum; species Tanacetum coccineum. Next base: position 54,393 of record BQNB010015559.1, read on the forward strand.
TTACTGCTAAAGAGCACGCCATCTAAGGATAAACACCTACTCACCCACTAGCAAGGTAGGTGGGTCATTATAAGAGGAAACTGTCCTGTTTAGCTTCTGAGTTATTGAAGAAAAAGAAGCAAGTGGCTCTGCCAGTTCTACAGAATCTTCACAATATAAATTATTTGCTTTCCCCCTAATAAATCCTGGGTTGTATGACACTGGGTTGGTGGTACTCGATATTTGTATACAAAACAAGGGTTTAGAGAATCAAGGAAATTAAATAAAGGAGCACTCTATTTGTTAACGTTGGCAATTGGTGTTCGCTTGCACAATGTGAGAAGCAATTGGAAGTTATGACTTATTTTTTGCCTAATGCCCTTGTTATTTGATCAGACAAGTTTTCATTATGCACCTTCTATAACTAGAGGTGTTGTTTCAGTTCACCGTTTGGTAGAAAATGGATTTGTCCCAGTGTTTTTCACGGATATATGGAATTTTCGCGTTACTAAAAACAATGTATTTTATTTTAATGCAATTCCCCAATAAAGGTATTTATGAAATTGATAAGCTATGAATCTTACCAGTGATAATTCAATTATATAAATTTAAGCAACTAAAGAAGAGTCCAAACATAATTTTGAACTCTACATATCTTATGGCAATTGTGTTCTTGGCTCATATAAGCAAGAAACGTATAGAAAAGCTACACAAGAAGGGCTTTATTAAAATCAACGATGAGATGTCATTTAATCCACTGCTTAACAAGTTTATCAGGCAAGATGACAAGGAAACCGTTTCCACATCGTCCTGAAAGGGCGAAAGGGACTGATCTTCTTGGAATAATACATACTGATGTGTGTGGTCCACTTAGACATATGTCAAGACAAGGTGCTAGCTACTTTAATACATTCACGGATGATTATAGTTGTTATTTTTATGGTATAATCTTCTTAAACAAAAACAAAGGTCTTTGAAACATTCAAAAGTGTTTAAAAATGAATGGAAAATCAACGTACCGGGAAGACAATCAAGGCTCCTTCGATCAGATCCTAGGGTGGCGAAAAACATAATCCAAGAGTTTAAAGATTACCATTAAAGCTTGTGGAATTAGTCCAAAGATTACATCCTCGCATACGACTCCAGCAACACAATGGGAATGTCAGAAATGGAGAAACAACTATTTATAGACATGTTTCTAAATCAATGTAGATATCGTTACAACACTGCCGTTATCCCATTAAGGATTATGCTTTATAGTTCTGCAACACTCAAACTCAATAAAGGTTTCCAACCAAAAATGTATTATAATGAGTCCAAATTAATTTATGTGGTATGGAAAAGTACACTAATCTGTCGTACTTAACGGACTGGGGATGTGGAGGCGCTTGTGAATCGTGAAACCTGATAAACTCCAATAAAGATCATTAGTGTATCTTTATAGGATAGCCTCAAAGGAACCGATGGGTTACTATTTTTTACTTTCCCACCATGAAAAGCCCAAATATTGTGTGCGAGGTAAGCTGAATAATCTAATAGAAAAATCTCCATAACACAATAAGTACAGTGGGAGGGCCATAAAATGCTTGAATGAAATTCAAGATGAAGGATACATCACCTACGAAATCCCACTAAGTGAAATTCCTAAAGAGGTTTGAAGGTTTTGACCACCACAAGAGGCCGTGGATTACTAGTTAGTAGTCCCGAAAGGACACATCGAGCTTCAGATTCATTAATGTCAGTTAAAGTTGTATGAATCGGAGGAGCAAAACTATAGGGGATCTATAATGAAACCACAAGCATATAAAGCCTGCGATGTTAGATTTTAATCAACTAAGTGAGATCGATGCTGATGACTGCGGAAATACAGATCCAAGATAGACAATATGGTAGGGTCTTGGTCGATCTACCACCTAATTGTAAGTACTAATATGGAGTAAGTGGATTTTTTAAAGAAAAAGACTAACATGGATGATATTGGTATACACCTAATAAAGCTGTCTTGTAAAGCAAAGGGGGATAATACTCTACTCTACAGGGTTGAATATGAAGAAACGATTCACCCATTGCTTACATTATATCTATAATGATTCTTATATCAACTAGCGACTACTATGAATATTTAGACATGGCAAAATGGAAGTAAAAACTTCCTTCTTAAAATGGTTATCATAAGAAGACATTTCAATTGAAGTGGACAACCTAAGTTTTGTTGATCCAAATCATCCTAGAAAAGTATGCAAGCTTGCAAAGATCCTATTATGGGTCCTAAAGCAAGCATCAAGAAGCTGGAAATAAAAGATTTAATTGAGGAAATCAAAGGTTAGGTTTTGATCAAAATCTTGAATGAGCCCTGTGTATATTAAAACGGCGAGTGGGAGAAAGTTACATTCCTCATCTTGTATGTAGAGGGACATAATCATACATTGGGAAATCACATTCCAAGTTTATAAAGTGTAAAGGATTATCTTGGGAAAGTGTTTGTTGCTATGGAAAGTTTAGTGTGAAGCAGCAATTATTCTTGGAATAAAAATCACAGAGAAAGTGTCAAAAGGATTGATTAGACTTGGTCTAAAATGGCTTAATGGATAAGAACTTAAAGAAATATAAAATGGACAATTCCAACGTGGTACATATCCCTCAAGCAAGAAATACTTAAACATGAACAAAACACAAGTGTGCCGTTCAGACACTCTAAAGAGGTGAAGCTATGCAAAATGTACCTTATAGCTCGGCTGGTGGGATCCATTAATGTAATGGCAGTAAGATTCACTAGACCAGATGTAGTGTTTACGCAAAATAATAACCAAGCCGGTTTCAACAAATACTATGGTGAACTTCACTATACTTTGCATTGAGAGAAAGAAATTCTTAAGTAATTTAAGAAAGTACTAAAAGATGAAGTTCCTTGGTTTATGGTGGAAATCCGGATAAGCATAAACTTCGAGTTGAATTGCGAATGTGATTCTAGATTTTTAGGACTGAGATGATATGACCAAAATCTCAGACAGATATGTCTTCCATTTGAATGGAGGTTCGTAGTGGACTGTAAAAGCTCCAAGCAAGTACAACTACAATGTCTGCTAACAGAAACTTGAAGTAAATAGCTCTTTCAGAAGCTGCGATGGAAGATGTAGGATATAGTGAAGTTTTTTCAGGTCTTGCGTGGAAACTAGAAGGGGGGAGGGTGTTGAATAGTTTACAAGTTCATTAGCAAATTTTAAAAGGTTTACAGGTACAAAAATTTTTAGATCCGAGATATATTTGGTAACAAATTCGACCACTATGAAAAAGCACAAACTAATAAACAAGAACTAGATAACAACAATAATAATGTAAATAAGATAAGGGAAAGAAACAACCAAACCAAGATACCAAGATAGATATAGTGGTATTCAGCTATGCAGCACCTCAACGCCCAACTCCACTCCCCCATGTACCCACTTCTAAATGTGTTCACTATTCACAAAGCTCCCTTTAGGCTGATAAAACGTTTTACAAAACCCGCGCTTACTATTATTTTCCCGACACAATGTTCTAAAAGTCTAGGTCCTAATTCTTAGCTAGAAATTTCTAATCTACCAACTACACAAGGATATACTACACTCACATGGATCTGCACTACGGATCACACAATATCCTTAATCAACACAAATACCACAAGACAATTACAATAGAGATTTGAACTTAGAAGAAAGGAGGAGAGATCAATAATAAACACTTTATTTCTTGACGAAAACGAGTGTTCTTCTCATGCACATGAATGAAAGGAAGAGGATGAGAAAAGGAGATTTAGAACACTTTAAACAGATCTAAGTATGTTAGTGATCAAGAGTATTAGTGAGAGAAAGAAGATTTATAAGAGAAAGAAGAGACTGAAAAAATTTATTGACAAATGATGGAATCATTTTCAGTAAGGGGTGGAACCATTATATTATAGACATTGAAGAAAAAAAACAGTAACAAGCGGCAGTCTCGGCGGGTCCCAAATAATAAAGGGGCCGCCGCCTAGACACCGCTCCATTTTATGTGCCATTTTTGTGGGGAAGGTTTGTAACATGGTGTAGAAGCTTCTATTGGTGGATGGGGGGGGGGGAATTTAAAATTCAAAATTTTAGAGTTTTTATTAAAAACTTTTTCTCTTTTAATTAGAAAATAATATTGTAAGAAATTAATTTTGTGATAAGTCTTTTGTAAAAATATAAGGAATGAGATAAAAATATTTTTCTTGATCACTAATCATGCATAATGAATTTGTTTGTTCATACCTCAAGTGATCATTATCATATAAATGTGAGAATAATACGATTAATAATTTGTTTAACGTTTAATTTTATAGTAAACGTTTTTTACAATATTGTTATTATCAAAATGTTAGAGGTCCGAAAATAAAAATAAAGTTTTTATACACTATTGTATTAACAATCTCCCCCTTTTTAATGATGGCACAAAATATAAACTCATTTTGTTATACAAATTAAGTAGTTACACATTATTATTGTAGTTTTGGGATCCATTTCTCTCCCCCGTTATTGTCGAATTCAAAAAGGTATGATCATCGGAGTTGTTGTAGGAAGAACGAAATCGACGATAACAGACCCCCCTTGATGTTATTCTCCCGCCTTGTTTCGGGGCACAAGGAACGATCTTATAAAATTTTGTTTTTCTACAAAATCAAAGTTTAGAAAGTACAAGTGCAAGCAAATATGATCATGAATATAACACCATAGTGGTTATACATTCTATTTTGTCAACCATAAAGAAATATCATTCAACACATATAGATCAAAACCAACAGTAGTAATGATCATTAAAATACAAGTGAAAACATAAATAATGACATAAACAAAAACTAGATTAAAATCTTGAACTTATAGTAGGATGCCAAAAGCAAAAGGTGGTCGTTACGATTATTAGGTGTAGGATTAAGAATTGTTATAATGATTAACTAAGTAAAGAAATGTGTAAGGTTGTTGAAAGCAATGTTTGAAAGGAGTGCTGGATATTGATAATGAACTAGTGGAGTAAAAGTAGAATGAATTTGATTTCAATACGTTAATGCATGAAATTTGATTCTATATGAATCGACAACAAAGACAAAATCTAGAGTGAAATTCCAACTGTGACCAAGCGAAGGTGGATAGATTTGTATGTGGTTGGGAGGTGAAGGTGGTGGCTAATGTGTAGGCATTGGAAGGATTGTTGTGTGTACACGAATGTTGTGAGAATGTTATGAAGTGATTGATCATTTCATCTAATATAGGGTTGTAGGGAATGTGGTGAGAGATTTTGAGGATGGACCATGTGGAATATTGAATTGAAGTGATTTCATTATTGAAGAGAGGGGTGCATGGATGGAAGTTTGAGTTGGATGTCTTTCATTACCAAACATGACTAACAACATTCTAAGGTTTTTTCTTCTGATAGTAAGTTTAGAAATGTTGTGTTTGAACCAGAACATTGATGTTGAAGAAGGGAGATTTGAGGGAGATGAAGATGGTGGTGAAGTATATGAATTGGATGATAAATAATGAGGGAGGTTAGATAAGATGGCAAAGCATGGTTTAGGAAGAAGAAGGTGCCAAATATGGTTTAGCTAATCTGGGAAATGCTAGCTAAGGCCTATAGATATAGAAGTACCAAGAATACAGCAAAATGAGGCCCAACTAAAAGAATCGTTCCCTCCAGTTGTCTGGACACCAAATGTACTGGCGGTCCCAAATATGTAGGGGGCCAGCTTGATATTCTAGGGCGTTTTCTGAAAAAGATAAAATTTTTTCCATTTTATATTTTCTTATTCTAGTAGATTTTTGGACAATCACCACAAATCAAACATTAAGTAATCTAAACAAGGAATATATTATACTTAAAACAACACACAAATCATTATGGCAAAAAAGGGGAATAATTACGCATATATATAAACCATTAAAATTTCGTAATTATTCAAGCATAAGTAAGATGAACAAATTTGAAAATATCATCTTAGGTAATTTTGATAGGATGTTCCAAAATAAGGAATAAAGTAAGTTATAATATTCTTAATAAAATATAGAATCAAAATAAATAACATCAAAAACAAGATAAAACAGATTTACTTTGCGTATTCCCCTTCATCATGTTCTTGATGGCTTGTCCTAATGACCTTAACCCTTCCTCGATGAGCATCTCGTTATTGTGTTTGAAGATTAATAGTTTCGGAGATATGGGTATTTAAGTCATGGCTTTCAAGAGGAGGGTTTTGAATGACTCTAGGGATAACATTAGAGGAAGAAGAGACATTTTGGGAAGGTGAAGAGGATGAGTTGGAATGAAATGATTCATCATCATTTTCATCAACTATGTCGTCTAGTGGAAGAGATGAAGAAGGATGATTTTGAGTGGTGGAGGAGGAGCTAGCATTTGACTCACAAGGTCTTTTCTTGCCTCGATCCGCTCGCGTCTTTCACTCATAATTAGGAGCGAGCGGATACATGGCTCGATCATGTGAGAGGAAATGCTCGAATGCTAGCTCGAGAGAGACGGACACGACATGCTTGAACAATCTAGTCAAAAGCATTCCATAAGGTAAAAGTTCCTTTGGTTTGTTTCGAGTCTTTTCCATTCTTTTGAGAATGAAAAATGCTAGATTGTAAGGAGTGGAAGACTCAATGCAATAAAGCATGTTGACCAAGGACAAGCGGAAGACATTAATCCATAATGTCCCCCTAGACAAATGGCGTTTTCACGAATAATGTCAACCCAAGGTTTCATATGAGTATCAATCTCTCGGGTTAGGATTTCATTATCACCTACGACAATGGGTTTCTTATTTTTGGTACGAGTTTCTTGACCTTGTCGAGGAATATGGATTAACGGACTAGATGACACTTAGAGAGGTGTAGGAGTGGGTCTATAAAATGACCTTTACTCGGAAACACTGTATTGGACAAGTTGGTCGAGTGGCCAGATGTAACTGTGTGAGAGGCTATGAACCTGAAGGGAATATTTAGAATTTGACTGAATATCCCTAGCGAAGATTAAAAGAGAAGACTTGTTTTGAATTACAAAGATGGAAAAAAAGTGGCTTTCAGAATTAGCAGGAAAAAGGTGCTTGACTATAGAACTCAAGAACAAAACGAGGTACAATTTGTTCATAATGTTTAACAAACAATCAAAACCAATTGACTCAAATTTGGCACGAATATGACTCATATTTTCGAAATTTTGACTCACAACCCTTCCCTCATGAAAGTACCATTTTTTAAGGTTTGCCATTATGTTTTAAGAAGGGTTGATATAAATTCAATTAGAATTATGAAGGTTTTAGTTTTTTCGTGTCTTTTTGATGGATCTAAGGCCCGTTAACTCGATGCATTGTTACCTAAAATGACACAAATAAAAATCATAATATTAATTTCTTATTACTATGTATTTAAGTTTTAATTTGTGTCTAGTTTGTGCCCAATAAGCAAAAAAATGTTGTGAGGTAGCAAACTCGACGCAAAAAAAAATATCCTAAGATTTAGACCCAAATGCACCTTAAAATGATTTTGCTCAACCAAACAAGTCGAAAAATACATATGAATTATGTATCTTGAAACTTGTTCATGAGATAATTATGCATGCGTTTGAAAATGTTTTTAGGTTGGATTAACAATGCATAACACCAAAATTTAAAGGTTCCCAACATGAAGTGATTTTGAAAATAAAAATTGGGGTTTTGGGTTCGAAAATCAATTTTTCTACACGCATACTAAATATAATCAATCCTATTCTATGAGGAAGCGTATTTAGTATAAACATAGTAACATAGAAATTCCTGAATTGTATGAAATAGCATGAAAATGTTTGAAAATCCCCAATTTTATTATTTTTTAGTGTCATCGTAACCCTAGACTCAAATGTGTAAAGAGAAATATATTCAATGAGCATACATATTGATGATCTTTAAGATGTTGTGAATGACTATATGTGTTGATTTGATCTTAAAATTAATAGAAAGTGGTTAGATTTTGTGAGTATTAGGTTTCATTGTTTTACTTTTTGCGTCACTTGTAGTAGGTAAAGGGTGTTTTTGGTTTTGTAAATTGAAAATTTGTAGTTAAGTGTAAAAGATGGGAGTCTGTTGATGGCGGTCCCATAATGTCTAGCGGTCCCAAACATAGTAGAGGGCCGCCTATGGTATGGGGGCCGCCCTCAGTGAAGGGTTTTGGACTTAGTTTTTGACGAAAATATACGAATAGAGTTACATCTAATATCTTCAATTCGCGAGTTAAAAATGCCATAAAGAACTTCCCGGAAGGAAGTCTTCAAGTGGCCACGACACATGAATGGAATCACGGACTAGAAATTGTAGACAGAATAAGTAGAATGTCGGACAAAAAGTGAATTATGTGAATTGATCCACATTCCTAAACCAAGACGTCGATAATAAAGCGATTTAACATTATAAAGGGGTTTTATGTAGAGAAATGATCCGACGCTGATGTCGACGGTGGCACTTGTTTTCGATATGTTTGGTACGAGATTGTTTGCATCTTTTTTTAAGGCTAAAGGTACAATCCGTCTGCCTATTGTTATCACACATGATGGGAACTGTCTTCGATTCGTACGTCGTAGTGATGATAGCTTGTTTCAATCCATAGTGGCTTGTTGACATTTGCCTTACCGGCGCATACGTTATTCGATTGGTAGAGGATATACAAAATCGGTTTTGATAATCTTGAGAACCAAGATGTCAAAGCAACATCCCACTGATACGTACAAATATCGCTAGTGCTCTTTAGATCCACATAATATCCCGCATGGATAATAGTCGCATATAACAACGGTTTCTATTCCGGCCTTCTTTAGATACAGTAATCCGTAAGTGCATAGAGCCTTTAATGTATCAGAGATGACTCATAACCTCTATAAGGTGAGAGGATATTGTAGGATACCTCTGTGAAGAGGGCACAGAAGGCAGACACTACACAGTGATATCGGGCCCTACATTCCGTTAGGTATAAAAAACTACCATATCATCCTTGATACTTGGTACATCTACCGTACTCACACTCTTCAACTTTTTGTGAGTATAGTAAAACTTAGACATGAAGTGTTTTCATATTGTTTAGAATCTTCTAAACGCAAATTTTCATGACAAAACATACACCATACATATGAAAGATTAAAGCAGAAACCATCTTCCCATTTGTTTTTATGTGTGAAATAACGCAAGGAAGAAAAATTAATTTCACCCATCATGCTCATCTCGAACTCTCATATCGCATGATTTTTGTGGCAAATTCATCACACATTCCTTGACAATTCGATCCAAAAAAAATGTCATTCGACATATATTTTATGAACAATGTATGAGATTGAAACGTTTCTTCTTAGTAACAAAGAGTGTGTATCAACCATCCTAGGTTTATAATCCTGTTTACTAAGGAAAGCTTTTGAATCTATATACCAAGCTTTGGTGCTAGTTAAGACCAAAAGCTTTCTTTAATTTATAAACATGATCTGGTTTTTCAAAATCAATGAATCCTGGAGGTTGTGCCACGTATACCTCCTCATTGATAAAACCGTTCAGGAATGCACTTTTTACATCCATTTGGAATAGTTTAAAATCTAAGGCACAAGCATAGGCTAATAATATTCTAATAGACTCAAGTCTAGCAACCGGGGCATAAGTTTCATCATAATCGATGCCCTCTTGTTGGTTGTAACCTTGAGCAACTAACCTAGCCTTATTTCGAGAAACAACACCATTCTCATCTAATTTATTTCTAAACACCCACTTAGTTTCTATGATTGTCATATTCTTAGGTTGTGGAACTAACTCCCAAACGTCGTTAGCAAGGAATTGATTTAATTCTTCTTGCATAGCGACTATCCAACTTTCATCACCTAAAGCCTCATTCACATTCTTAGGTTCTATAGTTGATATAAAACAAAAGAAGTTACTTTGGTTTTGAGCTTGTGACCTAAGGGTTCTTTGGTTAAGGTTTCCTATGACATTTTCTAAAGGATGGTTCCTAGATTCCTTAATATTGACTATTTTGTCAATTTCTAGTGTTTCATCCTCAACAACATTTTCTAGGTTTTTCTTTTCGGTTTCCCTAATAGCTTCTTCTTCATCTAAGTCATCATCCACCAAGGGTGATGTCTTAGAGGGTGGAGGAGTTTCATCGAATGTCACGTTAAGTGATTCTTCGACTTTCCTAGTGTGTTTGTTTAGGATGATGTAGGCTTTACTATTTTGAGAATAACCTAAAAAGACACCTTCGTATGACTTTGGGTCAAACTTGGTAAGGTAGTCTTTGGTGTTCAAAATGAAGCACTTGCTTCCAAACACTCTAAAATAATCTAACGTAGGTTTTCTACCTCTTAAGAGTTCATAAGGTGTTTTTCCTAGAATGGCTCTAATGAGAATTCGGTTGAGAATGTATGTTGAAGTATCTACAACGTTACACCAAAACTTTTGTGGTAACGATTGCTCATTCAACATAGTCCTACTCATTTCTTGAAGTGTCCTATTTTTCCTTTCGACCACGCCATTTGATTGAGGAGTGCGTGGAGCCGAGAAGTTATGTGTAATACCATTGGCATTACAAAACTCTCCAAATTGCACCTCATTATCAAATTCTCTACCGTGGTCGGTTCTTATTGACACTATTGAACAACCTAATTGGTTTTGGATTTTCCTACTAAATATTTTGAATTGATCGAAAGCTTCGGTTTTATCCTTAAGGAATCTAGTCCAAGTATACCTAGAGTAGTCATCTACTATGACTAAGGTGTAACGGTTTCCTCCGTAACTCCGTACGGCGGATGGACCGAAGAGATCCATATGGAGAAGTTCTAAGCATCTAGTCGTTGAGACTATATTCTTAGCTTTGTGACTAGCGTAAGCTTGTTTTCCCATTTTGCAAGCATCACAAAAATGTTGATCAAACTTAAACTTAGATAGGTTTCTAACTAGTTCCTTAGATGCTAATGATTGAATGAGACGCATATTAGCGTGACCCAATCTCTTATGCCACATAGTGGAATTTTCATCAATCGTTGCAAGACAAATTTTGTCTTTAGGCTTATTTCCTAACTTCATCACATATAAGCATTTCTTCCTAATACCTCTACCTATAACTTTACCGTCCTTAGTAATTTCACTATCATGATCAGAGAAAGTTACTCTACACTTATTATCAAATATTTGTCCTATACTTAGCAAGTTAAATCCTAAGTTATCAATATGTTCTACATTATCTATATTGAGAGTCATTAGAAATCGTACCTTTACCAATGATGTTACCACGAAGATTACTACCAAAAATGACGTTACCTCCATTGTATGCCTTGTAAGTGGAGAAGAGCTTTCGGTTACCCGTCATATGTTTAGAGCATCCGCTATCTTTAATCTATTCGTCGGGTTCCAAGTCGACTCCAAGGCATATCTATTTATATAAGACAATAACTCAAATATTTGGTCCCTAATATCTCATGGGTCCAAAGTTGTTAGTGCTAAACATCCCTTGCATATGATGCAATTAGTTAGGATGTGGAAATGGAAGACACATTTCCCATGGCATATAACTTTGACGAGGAAAGTTGTTCCAAGTTATAAGAAAGCCACGAGGTTGGTTTTGTCGACCAACGTTCCTTTTTGGTTGCGGTGTTTTGGCACGAGGATAATTATTATTGACTCTTCTAGGAGGTGGAGTTTTTGATCTAAAGTTTGGTTTTGAAAATCCAACTCCGGGTTTTGACAAAGGCTTATAGAATTGTTTAACTTCATTGTCACTAGCAACGGGAACTTTGGCTTTGTTTACAATTATGTGTTTTGGTCTAGGACCCAAAATAGATTTTTGAAAAGACACACTTTTCTCAGATCCAGGCGTTGCTGGTGGCGGTCCCATAATTATTTTGGGGGCCGCCTGAGTGCTTTGGGGGCCGCCCATATTTATGGGACCTCCATCAGAGGACACCTTTTTCTGAGCTTTCACAAATTTTATTTCCTTAGTTCCACTAGATGATGCTTCAAATGAATTAAACCCTAAACCTAATTTATCACCGAAGGGTTTTTGACTACTTAACATTTCATTTAAGCAATGTGTACTCTTTTCAAATTTATTTAATCTAGTGGATTCTTCTTTGAGTTTTTCATTCTCAATTTTAAGAGATTGGCAAATTGTGCATTCGAGATCAACTCCCTTGTTTTTCTCAAGTGTGGACAATTTATCTTTTAACTCTCTAATTTCCTTTTCTAAGCTATTTCTAGTGTTTTTTAATCTTTTGTTTTTAGTGATTATCTTTAAGCTCATTTTGCATACTTTATCATATTCATTATCTACAGCTAAATCATCAATTGATGAGTTTTCATCACTAAAGTAAGATGATTCGGAACATACCTCACTTGATGCATGAGCTACAAGACAAGTTTTGTTTTTGACCTTCTCATCATCTTCTTCACCGCTATCGCTCCAAGAGCCTCCGACAAAAGCTCTTTGGTTCTTATCTTTTGGTGGTTTTGGACATTCTCCAATAAGATGATTCGGGTCGCCGCATCTAAAGCATTTTCTATCACTTTTACCGTTCTTGTCATCACAGCTTCTTTGGAACGTCTTTTTGTCGTTCCTAGGTTGTCTCATGAATCTACCTCTTCTTTTAAAGAACTTCTTGAAGTCTCTTACCACCTTGGCGTACTCTTCTTCCTCGCTACCGGAAGTCGAACACTCTTCATCACTAAATTCTTTCTTAACCTTTAAAGCAATAGGTTTGTTTTCAACTTTTGCTTTGACTATTTCGGAATCTTTCTTGATGATCATTTCGTGAACTTTGAGGTTCCCGATAAGTTCATCAAGAGATAGTGACGTTAAGTCTTTCGACTCTTCAATCGCCATGATCCATTTGCTCTACCATTTTACGGATGTAGAGGCCCTATGAAACATTCTTACGTAGTTCTTAATAGAATACACTTCATCAAAGAGCTTTAAAGTCTAGTAATAATAGATATTAAATCTAGCTAAGAGCATTTTTATAGTTTCGTCTTCCAAAAAAAAAATGACGTATTATTTCTTATTTGTTGAACAAAAGGTCGTTCTTATTATCTTTGCTTGGCTATTACCTTGATGGTTGATTAACTAAGTTTTCCTTTATTTCTTTTGCAGTGTTACAACAATGAAAATTCTCTTCACATTCTTTTTTGGCAAATGCTTATAAATAACCCATTTTTGTTCATTATTTTTCACAAGTCTCTTTTTGAGATCATTGGTTTGTTTTTCAAAAGGGATAACCTCATCTAATTTGGTTTTGAGATTTTGTATAATAGGTTGAAAATCACCATTGGTAATAACATGCCAAAGATCTAGATCTTTTGATTTAACATATGTCTCGAATCTATTTTCAAAATAAATATACTATTCTTTCAAGAGTGGTGGTCTTTGCATAGATTGCCCTTCTAGATATATGTCGGAATCCATAGATCGATCCAAGCTTTAAAATACAATATATTTTAAAAATATTGAGTGTCCTTGCTCCTGATACCAATTGTAGGAAACTTGAGGGGGGGGGGGGTAAATAGTTTACCGGTTAATTATCCGTTTTAAGACTTTGCTTATAAAATGGTTTGATTCTAGTTGTATGTCAATCAATCAACAATATAAATCATAACTAAACTATATAATATAATGAACTAAATAAAAAGAGATAAGGAAAGAAACGATCAAACCAAGACACCAAGATTTATAGTGGTTCGGCTATGAAGCACCTCTTCGCCCTACTCCACTCCCAGAGTACTCCACTCAAGATTTCACTATGTCAATAAGCTCCCTTTAGGCGGAGAAAACTGTTTACTCGTCGGTTACTTTCTTTTCCGACACTAAGCTAGATGTCGATTCCTAATCTTAGCCAGAACCAATCTAAGACTTCACTAAGTCTTTACACGCTCACAAGATATATACTCTTGGATTGACATACAATCCAATTCACACAAATACACAATTTACACTATTGGATCTACACACAATCCAGTTTACACAACACCACAAAGAAAATATAATGAAGATTTGTGATCTTGAGGAGGAGGAAAGAGATCACTTGATAACAATTCGTTTCTAGATGAATATGATTGTTCTTCTCTTGCACTTGATTAGAAGAAGGGAGGAAGAGGGAATTAATCACTTGAAACAAGATCAAGATATGTTAGTGATCAAGATATGTGTTTGAGAAAGAAAGAAAGAAGAGAGAAAAGTAGATCTGAGAAAATTCGTGGCAAGAGGTTGTGTTTTTCAGATGGGGTGGCCCAGTATTTATAGGAGACAAAAAGAGCCGTTACTCTGCTGGCGGTCCCGGCAGTCCCTAATATATTAGGGGGCCGCCAGGCCTATAAGGGGGCCGCTCGTAGAGTACGCTCCTCTTTTTGTCTTTTAGTGAGAACCTTCCATTTTGGGGGGGAAAATCTGATTTCAAATTTAATGTTTTAATAAAACATTTCTTTTATGAATAAATATTTTGTGTATATATTTTTGTAAATACACTTTTGTAGAAATGTAAGGTTTAAGAAAAATATTTTCTTGATCACTAATCATGTTTAATGATTTGTTTATCCATACCTTAAGTGATTAATCTTAGAAATAGAATTTTACGATTAGTAATTTATAAACGTTTAATTTTATCGTAAACGTTTTTACATTTTGTTATTATCAAAACATCGAGAGGTCGAAAAATATAAATAACGTTTTTAGACATTATTTGTATTAACAATCTCCCCCTTTTTGATGATGACAAAATATAAACTCATTTAGTATAAAAATAGAAGTTTATAAATTACTAATGAGTTTAATTCCATTTCTCCCCCTTTTTGTCGAATCCAAAAAGGTTGATCGTCGAATTGTAGTAGAGAGAAAGAAATCGACGATTGAAGACTCCCCCTTGATGTAAGCTCCCCCTTGTTCGGGGCACCAAGGGATCGATCTTACGATAATTTGTTTGCTACAAAACAAAGTTAGAAGTACAAGTGCAAACCAACATAGCACGACAAATATCTCAAGAGTATAATCCACACATAAGTATCACAATTATACTTTCCTTGTTTTCCCTTTTCCATTTATTTCGAACCAACTCACCCCTTTAAATCATGTTATAAATTTTAGCTTTTGATTTACAAAAATATAAGTGTACAACTAGTGTTTATGCATCATAATATTAACAAAAGTACAAGAATTTTGAAGAAATAGTTACTTACAAAAGAGGGTTTTAGGAGGAGATTAAAGCTTAACCAAACAACCCAAAAGTTGTTTATATACCCAAACGATCACTAGAAACAAACCCGGATGTATCTAAGCTTTCATATTCTTGAACCAAGATGAAAAAATGTATTGTTTTTGTGTGTGTGGGTGCTCGTCCGAACCAAGGAAGAAGAGAGAATGAGAGAGTTTTTCTTGTTGTGTGTTTTTGATGTTTGTTGTGAGTGTTTTTGAAATGAGGTTATGACAAATATTGTATAAAACATGGACATTAAAAATGTGTCATCTTGTTTACCATGGGGGCCGGTCAAGACTAGGATCCTAGGAGGGTATCTTATCTTGATTTTTATCTCTTATCGGGTTTGTGTAACATCTTAATTCGTTAGTAAACAAATCCGATGGATTAAGATTTTAAGTATGTTAATATTGAAGTTAGGAAATCTTAAAAATTATCAAAAGAAATATATTTATGGTTAAAATGTTTCAATTTAGTATAGACAGAAATTTGCCGTGCCGGGACGCGTTGTTTGACGTTTTAAGCTAAACGCGGGATAAATCTCCAGGTAAATGATCAAGTAAGGATGTAAATGCTCAAAAAGAAATAATTCAAGCAATAAATGAACTATTGACTAAATAAATTATAAATTGACTACCGTTAGCACAGTAACTGATCTAACAGAAACAACAAAAGTCAATAAAACAGAGAATTAAATAGAACATCATAAGTCTGAAAAATTGGCAAAGGTTACAAATACTCACTCACTCAAAAATACAATTAATATACCATATGATACAAAACAATAATGCATAAATAAATTTTCTTCTTCTTTAAACTTCATTAAATAAATCTATACTACATTAAAAAGCATTTTTCACCTATTTTTGGAAAAGTAGGAAATTGAAACTTGCAACTATCTAATGAAACATTGTATAGCAATTAAAAACGTATAGCAATTCAAATCGTATGGAATCATTAATGCTAATTTTAATCGTATGTTAATTTCATTGAATGCTAGAATGTTAATTTCGGATGCTTTGAATGCTAATTGACTAATTATGGAAGAGATTAATGGGCCCATTAATCTCTCATAATTTCCATTGAATATAGTTTGGGTAAATTCCCTATAAATAAGGATCACAATTTCATGAAAAAAAAACACACAGAAACATACACACTTATTCTTGTCAATATCCAACTTATCACATTCACACTTTTTTGCTTTCGTTTTGATTCTCAGTTTTAGATATCATGTTATGTGTATCATCGTAGAACACTTCTACCATGTTTTCATACTAATTTATTCATTATCTTTGTCATATTTTAATTCAGTCACCGTCTGCCATCATCAGGAATCGTCACCGGAAACGAGGTTGCTGTTGGAAACTGTTGCCACCATATCTTCTGTTGTAAGTTCTTTTTTAAGTTTTTAGTCTTTTTGTTTATCTATACTACATTATAAATGGTGTATCACACTCTTGAATTCTTGAAACTCTTCAATCTTGAAAGTAGAAATACATTTTAGGAAATGTTGACATCCATTCTTGAAAGTCTAAAAGTCTGTAATGTAATTTAGGCAATGTTAGACAACCTTCAAAGTCTACACGCATATGGCTACATAATTTAGGAAATGTTGACAACCTTTAAAGTCTAAACTAAATGGTTGTAACAACTTTCACACATTTAAGTGGTACGTTTGAATGCATTAAATGACCACATTTAAGTTGGTCATGTAACCACTAATTCCTACAATTATGGAGACTAATTATGAAAGATATTAATGGGCCCATTTTATTGTGATTTTAAATTTACAGCTGACTGCTATTTTGGTGGCTGGAATTTGGTTTTGCTCGTCAGTATCTGGAGTATGTAAGAATTGTTAAAAATGATATGTTATGTAATTTTGTAATGTAATTTTTTAAAGCGACATTTATATTTGTGTTAATTAGTTGTGTAGATGGGTTGGTGGTAACTTTAGATAGTATTATTTTAACTTTCTTGTGTAAAGAGTTTAAATGTATAATTTGTTACGAAAATTACACTTATCTATACTACATATAAAGCATTTAGTCCTATTTCTTTAAATTTCAACATTGTTGAAACAAGTATTTTAGCCATTTCTTAAAATTTCAACATTGTTGAAAATAGTATTTTAGGAAATGTTGAAAAACTTGAGCTGAATATCGTATGTTACAACCGTTTGCAATTCGTTTTGATATTTTCACATTGTATTTTGAACTTTATATGAAACACTTACAACAATATCGCATATCGTTAATTGGCTTCCGGTATAAATGTTGTCTTTTTTCTTTAGTTGAATTATCGCATGTTACATTCGTTTTCAATTATATTTTGATCTTTTTACGTTCTATTTTAAATATTACACAAAACACTTACCACAATATTGTATGTCGTTAATTATTTGCCGCTAGGTTTTTCCGCCGCTATGCGCGGGTACTCGTCTAGTAAAATTTACAAATCATTAATGATATTATTAAAATACTCCTCATCAAAAAATACAATTAATATACCATATGATACAAAACAATAAGGGATAAATCATGTTTTTTTCTTCTTTAAAACTCAATAAATGCAATTTACATATCATTAATGATATGGTTAAAACTATAAATGCTTAATCTACTTACAACAAGTCATTCTAAATACTATACTTTTTTTATTGCCATTTTTCTTAACAAAGTTCACGTAAGTTGTCATTATGCTTAATTAAATCTTTCTCTCATTTGAAATGACTTAGATGCCTTTATATCTTCCTTTTTTTAACAGGTGTTCTTTCTTAACCTCTTTCCATAAATCACAGACGCAAGCATGCGCTGTTTCTGACCTTCACCATTACCAAACTTTTTTTATTTACACATACGAGACATAAACAAGCATATATGCAAAATGCAAAGTCTTGCATGAACAATAAAGGGTATGAATAAGACTTTTAGATTAACAGTATCATTTTTTTATGTATAGATCGAAAAGCATTCGTTGCATTCTCTTACGAAACGAGATTCTTACTCCGACGACATTTAGGGTTCTTCCTTTAGACGTTTGATATAATGTTTTCCGTTACATATTTGATGCCCAGTAAATGATGATTCCACTTAAAGGATGTGATTTTTAAACTACAAATTCTTCCTTCCCTCCAATTGTGTTTTTTTTTTTTACTATTTTCATTTGTGCTCTATTTTGAGCCATTAAAGTGCTTGGCCGGAGTTACTTGTGGTAACAGAATTATTCAAGAAAGGATAAATGTTATTTGTAAGTAACTTGGAAAGGAGTTAATGGTGAGCCATTAAGTTACTTATGGTACACTTTAATACTTTAAGCCACGGCCAGTTTAATCTCAAATGCATTATTTTTAAGTGTTTTTATTTTTGGCCGAAAAGTGGGGTTTTAACCGAAATTGGTGATCTTTGGCCGGAGTTATTAGACGTAAAAGATGAGACGGAAGTGGTATGATATGCATCC